>WTXJ01000098.1:0-127131 GCA_022376545.1 Russula dissimulans
GGCACCTTGTTGCTGACGTGGAGGAGGCTCTAAGAGGTATTAATAGGACCTTGATGTGATCAATGATATGCAAAGACATGCCTTTTGGTAGCGTTCGGAACGGGTTGCCTTGAGAAGAGCTGGTCAGGTTTGCAGTCGCCCGTCGGTTTTGAAAATCACTATGGTAGATTCTAGCATCGAAAGGAATGCGAGAAGGGATCACTCACTTGTTATCGAACCACTCTTTGATGGCAGCGGCATTGGTAGGGGAACCACACTCGACATATGCAATACTGCCCGCATACAAGATCAGTCTAAGGAAGGAGACGTTTTGTGAGAGCGTACCCTTTACTCTTTCCGTTAACCTTATGTTCTGAGAACGTGATATCTTTATGGTCAATAGATACACCAACGCCGATGGCCACCTTGCGCAAGTCTTCATCCGTGGTCCACTTTGAGATGCACAAGGAAACGATCAGTATATGCCCCCCGTGAAGAATGGTAGTTTCACACCCATTGCAAATCCCCAATGTACAGAGAATCGTAGCCATCCTCGACCAGAGTTTGACTCTGGCTTACCGCACTGTTGGATTGCATAACACCATTCGGTATGCCGCTGTTGATTGCTGGCCCAGAAGGAACCCGCAGACCTGTGGAGGGATCTTGCTTGGCCACATAACTCTGAACAGGAACAGGGGGCGCCTGAATGTCCGCATCGTCTTCCTCGCGCGGTCGTTTTTCACCCACCCGTGGGTCAAGAACTTCCTGCGTTAGCTGCTCCCCTTCAAACTCTACCTCTTCTCCCTTCTCGACTGATTAACACGAGACTCAGAGCACGAAAAACAGCAGCCCACCTGAACTTGGGAGGGCGGATTGCCGAATCCGTCATCTTCGCCATAAAGGTCAAAATCGTCATCAGCCATGGCTCGAGCTCAAGATCTCAAACAGTGGTGAATGAATGTGTTTTTTTTCTTTGAATTCGATGGAGATGACAGGAGGTGTGGTTTGGGAAAGACAGGGTTCTATCCACCACGTATACAAGCAGCAAAAATAATGACAAGTCAGACATATGTCTCCGATACGAGCATCCGCGCTACGACGTTAGCACGTCAGAACGAGAGGGAGAGCTTACAATAGAAGATATAGATACAATATGGGGCTTCTAGTCGTTGGAGATTACAAGAGTTGTGAGAGAGGATGTTGGTCGCAGCGGGAAGAAGTTTACTCACCCCGAGTGAGACCAGGACCTTCACTTACGTAACACCCTTCCCACGGGCGCCAACTCCACTCACTCATGGTTTAACAACCTTTCACAATTCTCCCGACCGCATCTTTATGTCGGCGGGCCACAGCGATCTATGACATAGGCACGTGCTCGACGTTGCTCCACTCCTCCAACACCCTCAACTTGCTCTGCCGTCTGCTCATCTAGATTTAACTAAGCGCGACATACAGACATCAGTGGTAGTAGAAAACAAGTAGAAGGTGACTTACGCGAGACCTGTCTGCACCAGCTTCAATGAGTAAGGCAGCCGTCTCGCCGTGAGCAGACTCCATGGCGAGGTGCAATGGCGTGTTCCCTTTCCTCGCTTTCAGTTTCACTAAACCATGCGAGAAACAGTGACGCACCCATGCGATCGCCAGTATTGAGACGCGTCTTGGGACTGCCCTCAGGCGGGTGAAGCAGTAGAGTCACAAACCCGGTTGAGCCCGTCGTTGCGGCACGATGACTGTTGCAACAGCCAATTTAATTGCCAGCCTTTCGACATAAAGGAGATCACCGGACAGCGGGTGCTGATTTGCTTTATCCCGGGCGTTGATCTGTTCAGAAAGTGTCAGGAACAGAAGCAACTCTCATATGCAGTACTTACGTCCGCTCCACGAGAGATCAAAAGACGACCGACCTGAAGAAAATTAGGATGATCGTCGGGAGAGACATACATACTATAAGGACTCAGACTTCAATGCGTGATTTCGACGCTGCGTAGTGTCTGTAGAGCCAGTAAAGACCGCGACACACTTTCAGGAACTCTGGACACGAACAACGGCGTGATTCCCTTGTCGTTCTTCCTATTCACGTCTGCCCCTGCACCAACTAGCTCACGCACAACCTCTTCTTGACCAGCGCTAACTAAGAACAGGACATTGATCAGAAAACATAGAAAGCGAGCCAACATTGCCCACCTGCAATGTGTAGGGCCGTCCACCCGCTATCATCCGCTTTGTCTATCTCGGCTCCGTTCGCGAGCAAGTAGGTGACAACGTCTAGATGACCTGTCGATCCGCCCCAGTGCAGCGGTGTACGACTGTCCTGCATGTGCCAAGTATGTGTCCGCGCGATTCGTGGCACAAAAATTAGACTCTCACAGCATCGACAGCGTTCACCGACGCTGGATTCTCCGTGACTAGAGAACGCAACAGAGATAGCTGATCTAGGTCAAGAACCTCATCAAGTGGTACAACTTTTAGATGAAGTCCCAAAGACATACTGTTCTGAGCAGCCGAGTGAACAGAGATAGACATTTCACGTCCGAATCCAAGAAAAATCGATTCACAGTTGCAGACAGACTTGACCAACAGCCTGGGGATGACGAAAGCGTGACTTTGAGAGCGGCCCGGACATCCGGTGACCATGAATTATGATGATGCAATTATAGGGCAAAACGTGTCCGCGGGGGACGGTGTACAGGAAAGACAGTGCAACCTACGACCACAAGATCGCAAAAGCATATAAAAAAACGCGTAGAATGATAGAAGAAAAAATGCGGTAGGATATCGGAAAGATAGATAGTAGAAGTTTCCGGCACATAGCAGTAAACGTTAAACACACTCACTGTCCCCGCGCCGTCATGCTCCGCCTCACCTTGTAAAATACGCCACATCGAGGGGATGCATGCCCTTGTGTTCCCGGGCTAGGCGGCGATGCCGGGACACTGACATCCTCACCCACAGAGCGTAGTCCTGACAGAATTCCCAAACGAGTATGGTTAGGGAATCGCATACTCCTACGGACGAGTAAACGAGAACGTGGGAGAGTGGGATACTCGTAGATTTCGATGGACGGCCGCGAGATGAATTCAAACCCAGATGAGGTGGTAGTTCCCCTGCGCGACAGCCCAGGTAGGACCACGCCCTCACCAATCGGTTCCAGTTGGCCCAATAGGTAAGAAACGTATTCTGGCATCGGTTCTGCCTCCAATTCGGCACTCAGCGCGGCAAGGAGCTCCTCATCGGAGGGTTGTGTTGGTACATATATCATCGCGAAGCCGGGACATGTTCGAGACGGGGAATCGTCCAGAGGGATATCTAGAACAGCAGGAGGAGTAGACGTAGTGGATACGTATTGTAAAGGGGATGGAGGCTGAATGACGGGAGGAATCGGATCTATTCCGGGGGACTGTCGCGGCTCCGGTGATAAGGGGGGACTGGGTGGGAGCGGGGGTGATGCAACGGAACGTTCGGAGTTGGTATCATACGACGTAGAAGGGAACGCCTTCAATTCCATCGGCGCGCAGAGGGTATTTGTCAATGGCCATTTTCGCAATTGCGGGGGCTCCACGTTGTGTTTGGAAATCCTACGGGGTTGCTCGATAGGACTTGAGAACCTATGCCGTGTCGACGACAATGATGTCCGCGTGGGGGAATGGGCAAAGAAGTAGGCCAAGTTTGTGTCTTGTCGAGTCACCCGTGTAAGTGGAACGACGGCATCTGGCGGAACTGGGCGACCTGTTGAAGTTCTCGCACAAGAGAGTCCCTTCTCTGCCGACGTAATCCAGTGCTCAAGCATCCATCGTGTACGAAGCAAAGCCTGGTGCGTTACTTGATCCGTTGTGTCATCCAGAAGGAGTTCGCGTAGCTCCGCAACACGGGCCTTGGCATCGCTTACGCGTAACTCAAGCTGCTTTATGGCATACTGCGTCGAAGGCCTTGATGGGACAATCCGTTCATACTCCACGGGTAGCCGCAAGGCAGCGGCCAAGGCAGACTCCTCACGTGAGTAGCGTTGCTGTCGACGAGCGCGGAGGCACGTTCGCTTCTGTAAAGTGAGTCTCGCGGAAATGTTGGAAGGATGTACGGAATGGGGTGACGATGACAAGACCGGAGGGGTGTTAGAAGAAGGTGGGGCAAGGGTGCACAGAAGCTCGGCTGAAGATATTGAACGATGCCCGCTGATATTGGATGTTCTGTCCAAACTAGTTATTAGTCCATCATTAGAATATAGGGGCAGTGGACGCACAGAGGGACAGAAAGACGAGATGAGAGTGGCCCTTGTTCTATCTGAAATCCATTGGTACGCTCCTAAAAACGGTATCAACAGAGAGTCTTCTTATACAGGGACTACCAACACACTTTTAACACAATAGTGACGGGTTGTTCCTCCTGGACTAGCTTGAGGTTCGAAGGTCGCTGTGTCCGTAGCGATCGTTGGTAAAGGGACACGGGAGGCATATCTGGTTGTGAACGGGGCCGCGGTCGGGAACGCGGTCGCAGGGTCACAGTGCGGGCTGGAGGCCGAGGAAAAGTGGAAGATTTGTCTTGTTCATAAGATTCGATAATCTTTCGGACGTTCATAATTCGGAAGGTGGTATCATCCAGGCAGAAAAACGATGGGTTTTGAGAGAAGATTTTGGGAGATAGTTTATACTGGGACGTTTGGGTGTAAATGGAACTGTGTCAAAGCGGAGAGAGGAAAGAGTGTTGCGTTTTCAAAGCAGGTCTGCACGAAAAAGGAGTGGCGCGTGCGTGCCTCAAGCAACAGCAACGAGGAACTATCAACACTGGGGAAGAGTGAGAGAGTGAGAAAGCCGAAGCTGCAACAGGTGCACCAACAGTGCCAAGTGCTTATGTAATCAAGCCGCCCTCGGCCTCGGCCTTTACGCTGCGCTGAACGGAATCCACTCGGAAGCTGACCGTTCCGAGGGAAATTGACAATTGTTCATAAACGTAGATCTGGGTATCATCATGCATGTCGTCAGCCCGTAAGCTCGTTAGGTGATCCATCCTAACCCCGCCGTAACACAAGATCGCGCAGACCCGTGCCCAGCTTCCGTACCCCGCGAACAATGCTCCCTCGTCTCCCCGAACTATGCACCGTACCTTCCTCCTCCCGTCTCTGTGAAAGCTCGATCTGCAACTCGATTTCCCCACTCAACGACCACCCAGATGTCGTCGAGCTTCGCGGGCGCGAAAATTCGAAGCTAGGCCGCCAAGGAGGTGGCGATGGCAGTGAGGATCCCACATCTGTCAACGTGGGAGGGGCAGAGTCCGGCGATGTTGGTGAAGCGGGGCGCGGTGATATTCCTCCATTGTTCAGATGCGGTCGGATGGCCGTGTAGTACGGCCGACTCGGATGCCCAAGCCTTGCCACGGACGTAACAGAAACAGGTTGTGGCGGAGGTGAGATCGCAGGCGGCCGTGAACGTAGCGAGCGTGTGGATTTCTGCCTTGGAAACGTCACGTGATGTTTCCGACGTAGAGTACGGGTTGGAGAAACAATCGGAGGCAGTGAAATCGGATGCGTTGTAGCATGTCTGATTTCCTTTATCATTGGCTGAGAATGGAGGGAAGGTGAAGGGGTAACTGTTGGGTATCGAGGTGGTACAGCGACACTTGCGGCGGGTAATCCACGGCGAATCCGCAATGTGTAAGGTTTCTGGGGGAGATGGGTATCCAGAGTCTCGTGAGCTTTTTCAATGCCCGGATTCCAATCAGGGAGCGGATGGGGTAGTGCGGCAAGGACTGTGACTGGGAGGTGATGCATGGCAACTGGTGGCTTAGGGCCACTCAAACCCCCGAAGCTCGGGAAATTCGTCGGTAGCCCCCGTCTTAAATCGGAAACGGGTGGTTTCCAGGTGACTCTACTAGGGCCGCTGATACGCCGGCGACGATGTGAAGTCGCAGCCTCAAACGCGACTGCTGCTTCGGAAGATGACCACCTGCACCAGAGACACAAAGGAATGTATACGTTCGAGAAGCCACATCGCGGACAAGTGAATAGTGGGCGATAGGCAGGAGCCAACGCTAGGTCGGGCAAGGAAGTGGATTTTGATAAATGCTAAGCGGATGATCACGAAATCAACGGGAGGATGGACGATACCCTGACCAAGGGAAGACTTACGGGCTTCCAGTCCCGCCGTAAAATACGTCCGCGACACATCAAGTCATCTGTAGCTCGGGTAACGGAACTCATGGCAAGTCGTTCCCTTTCGCTGGAACCGAGGAGTTGATGGTCGGGAGAGTAGGGAGGAACGTGGCATTGGGGGGACCGCACGGCTTTGAACGCATGTTGGCGGCGGTGAATCAAGGCCACCTTCCTTGGCCAGACCCGAGCGGTGGCATGCCATACACTCCGGGCCGGTCACCTGCCTTCCCTCACCCGCCATGTCCCGTACAGGGCCAACATCTTCCTCTCGAGCCCTCGAGGCTATCCTCCCACTTATATCCGCTGGCCAGCCCTACGAAGCTCATCAAAAAGCCCGTACTTTTGCCACACGATACACAAAGTCCGGCGCTCATGCCATTGCAATCGACGTCCTCTTCCAATCCGCCCGTGAGCTCTTAAAGGCGGGTCACGTAGGCTCGGGGACAGACCTCGCATTATTTCTTCTTGACTCGTATGATAGCACGAGTGAACTCGTCAGCGATGTTAGCCGTGGTACGTTTGTCACATCTCAGTTCACCTCGAAGACTATCGCCTCACTTCATTCAGGTCGACTGACACAGCTTATCGCGTTAGTGGGTCCCTCTGGTGCGTGGCGTCGGAGCATCATCGACAGGGCAATCTCGTTCGTTCTTCCATCCTGTTCTCTCTTTGTTTGAAGAAATTTCTGAGCTCTTATAGGTGGTCCGCAAAGTTTGGTTCACACCCTGCGGGTGATCCCGGGTTATTGCACTATGTCGGTGATCTTCTATACAAAGGTAGCACAATACGCTCATGCAGCGGCAATAATGCTGAGAGACTGCTCATCAGAGGGGGACTTTGTTGGTGCCGAACCTCACCTCCTTGCTTCCGGGACGCGTGACAGCGCGCGCCTACTTGCCCAAGTATACTTCGGTTGGGCAAAAGCCAGCAATTCGTTGGGTTCCCACGCGGGTATTTTTGCGCTTCGTGGCACCCTTCCGTACGCGATTCGTTTCCTTGCGCGTTGCAATGCCTCATTATGTGTAGATATCTACTCAACGGCAACATTCTCGCTTCACGTGCCTTTCTTGCGGGTTTTATATCCTCCATTTCTCTATCTGGAGAATCCCTTCCTATCGGCTCCACCGGTGACGAGATCTTGGTTACCGACGACTCTCTGTTAAACTTTGCGCAACTTGCGGTGCGCTCTGTACAACGTGCTGCAGGCACGCAGAATAAGACCACACGAGAGGCTTGGGTCCGTCTTTATGGGTCGTACCAATCTCGCGGTGGTGTACTCGCCCACCCCGATCTCCGTTTGGTGTGTAAACGGATATGTTGAAACTCAAGGGACTAAACGCGGGATTACAGGTGCTCATTGAATTGGGAACGCTCTACTTCGAGATTCCTCCCCCACGAGGGGTGAATGCAAACCCGTTCGGCGAAATGATGTCTTCATTATTTGGCGGTCCCCCGGGATCCGGTCCAATAGCAGCGCCGCGCCGCACTATTACTCCCGGTGTGGACCGTGCGCGGCTCACGCTTGATTGAGGTGCTCCATGACATGATACCAGCGGATAACCTTCACTGCAGTGTACCATTACATGTAGCACTTGCCCCATAACACCACTGTATCGTACAGTGATAAAGTGTTAATCTACTTTGTCCATCCACTGAGCAGATAATGAGGAAGAACACCTTGGGCGTGAATGTCTAGGTAAACCACAACTGACCGCGATATTTCTTTTGAGAAAATTGTGTGGATTTCGATACTACTCTACGGTCTCCCTGGCAATACTTGCAATAGTAGACCTTCATGGGCATTGTATTGGTAGGAGGATTCTTAGACGATGGGAGGCGCGACAAGAGAAAGGCAGGACTTGCAGATATAGCATATACTATGGGCTGGTTGCCGTGAATCCCGGTCTGCCAAGCGCTCGCTATAAAATAACCATCGTCTATCTGGCTGCCTCTACGTCCTATCTGGACGAATGTCGACCCTGGTCGACTGTCTCCTCTCCGGAACTTATCGTTTTCGTTCGAACTCGCCGTCACCTTGCACACTCACGACCGAGTCTTCTGTTCATAGTGTGCCATGTAGGTTTCCCCTCGTGCCCATGCTGAGCATTTCGTTGATATTTCGGTCACAGGAGGCTCTCCATAGACCCCTTTCCATTGCCTCCGTTGCTCCGATCCTACCCCTGTCCCACACGCCGCAAGCCACCAACCACCACAACCGCACCATCAAACCCTTTGAATGCGCCCACGCCGATGTCCCCAATCTCCTACGTACCCGTAGAGCTCCTCATGCAGATAATTACCCACATTCCACGTCTAGAGTTTGATGAGTCCCTCCTTGCAGTGCAAACCGCACGTCATGACCCGACGCCTCCGACGCCCACATGGATGTCCATTGCGCAGGTCTGTCGTCGCTGGCGTGCCATCGCAGCAGACTGCAAGGATTTTTGGTCCTACATCCCATTCCAGGCCTCCGCATACTGGGTAGAGCTTTCTCTGGCACGATCCTATCCGCTCCCCATCTCCTTCCTGCTCGATTTCTCATCTCCCCAGCCGGAGTGGTATCAACAGTCGGCACTCTCTGCCCTCCGGATGTTATCGCGCGCTCGAGAGGTCCACCTATGGGGCTCAGCGACTGCAAATTCACAATTCCGTAGAGAAGCGTTGCGCCTTCTGGACATGTCTTCCGCCCCCGTACTCGAGGTGTTTAGCGTACAAGGTCATACACCCCGCGATTCTGTCACCCTTTCTGACGACATCTTCCTTTGTCGCGATTTTGCTGCGCTACATTCTTTGACGCTCGCGTATTGCGATATCGAGCCTTCCTCTCCTCTTTTCCGGGCGCCGTTGGTGTCTCTCCACTTGGTGAACTGTCGAGTAGAGTTTCCTCGTGACCTTCCCGGTTTTCTTCCTCAGTTGCGTACCCTTGTGTTGGAAAACACGTACGGGTGCCTCTTTGGGAATATCCGCGGAGTATTCCATCTGCCTCATCTACAGAACCTTGAGCTCACAAACGTCTCCTTCGTAATCGCATTCATCTTACGATGCATCTTAATTCCCTCATCATCGTCTCTTTCCATCACATGTACAGATTTCCAAGATATCGACGAGCCACTCGACGACCTATCGATTCTTCATAAAGTCACATCAAGTCTATCTCCAGTCCTGTCCACATATCTTGATCGTGCACATGAGGAAGGCTACATTTTCCCTCTCCTCGAAATTGTTTCACCCATGAATGTCGCCAAGAAGACTCTCATGCTCCTTGATCCAGCTTCTGACGCCGGATCACCCCGACTGCGAGTTTCACTTATCTGGGTCGGCACGCCGAAGTCCACCGACCTCTTTTCCCAAATGATCTCTGCCTTACCAACAATCGCGCGGCAACGTATTCACACGCTGCGCATGCGTGATACCCTTCTGTGCTCAGCCGACGCTCGGTCTCGTCTTCTTCCTTTTGCCGCACTTCACGACAAGGCTCGAGACGAGGCCGTGCGGGGGCTACTCGCCATCGTAAAGCGGAGAGATTTTCTCCCTGCATTACGCCAAGTCTCTTTCGAGGGCATGGATCTCAAAAAGATCGACCTCGATATGCTTGCACGGGTGTTGGTCCATCGCCAACGCTCAGTCATTTTCCGAGAAGGGAAGATCAGCTTGTCGTTGGAGAACTGCCTTACGACCGTGGGTTTGATTCGTGGGCTCCGGGACTATTTGGGACCGCACGCGGTTGATGTTGCTGTTGTGGCCAATGTCGGTTAGGCATTTAGGGGTTTGTTTCGGTCGGCAAACGTTAATAATTTTCTCGGGACGAGATGAAACTTTGTCTTTTGTACCTGTCCTTTACTGTAGAGCAACCGCTAGGTTGTACCTTATATTTCAACACCTGGTTTCAGAAGAAAAGTAAATTCTGTATTATCTCGGGCTGATGGAACTGTCCCATTCGAATGACTGGTCTTCGGTCTCTCGCTAACCTCGCCAGTACATCCTTAGTCGCCAAAGCGCAAATTCCCATAAAGGTATCACTATGATGGCTTTCGTTGGGTGCTACTCGAATTTCCGAATGGGGGACGCAAACGACGCAACGAAGTACTTTTAGACAGCCGGCTGCGATTAACAACCCCCATAAACTTCCTGCGTCGAAATTCAGAATAAAAATGGTATCATGGCCTTTCTCTGGCGAGGGTACTGGGTCCCAAACTCTTTTTTGTATGTGCGATGCTTTTTGACTGCCCAACTCATCATTTGGGCAGTCGACGCCCCCCAGAACAGCCACGCTAAACCGGTAAAGTCAGTATCTAGTCTCGAGTAGAACCACGACTGCGACGTACCAGCCCAGGAGCCCGACATATATGCAACGGCGGCCCAAGCCACACTTTCAAAAAAGTAGTTAGGGCATGAGATTAGCCCAAACCCATATCCAAAAGGAATTGCGCGCTTCTTCGTGCCCAGTGGCCGCAAATTACGAAGAGTCACATGAGCGCTCAGGTTAGACAGCTCCGCGAACTGAAACGTTGGTTGAACATTGTGCGGGTTCAACAACCGAAATGAGAAACGACACGCACGAGCCAGACCCCGGCACAGATCCAAAGGAATTGCGGATTAGATCGTACGGTGCCTCTAATGTGCGGCGAAGTCGCGGCGTATGTCGGGCCATAAATTGGATATGCAAGGAAAAGTCCTGTAGATGCACATTTTGGTAACGACCGTGACAGATAAGGACGAGAATACCTGAGAGAATATGGTAATGGAAGGAACTGAAGTAACATTAGACAACAGGTCATCTGAACGATTGGAGCAGATACTTTTTAAAAATGTTCTTCAGAGGCATGGTCGCATGCGAAAATCGATGGACGCTAGAATAAAGAAGTGTTTCAGGACGGATCAAGTCATCCAAACGGCAGAAGCCCCACGTACAATACCGATTCGAGCTCGCGTTTCACAAAGTGTACAATGACCATCGCGTACACATACCTAACTTACGATCAGCTCCGGTACGCCAAGCTGAGGGAATGGTAACACACTTTTGCAGTTTGCTGCGCTGCACGGAGCCCCCATAGAACACGTTCGGCAGATGATAGATAATGGGATGAATGACGAGTGGACCGGCCTATGTCATGATCAAGCGATGACAGAAATGAGATAGATGTCAATAAAGGGACAAAGGGAGACGCACGTATTCAGTTAAGAACACCGTCCTCCAACTAACTTGCGGCCCAAGGTCCTTAACAAGTAGTTCGCTTCCATCACGCACGCCTGCGGCAGCCAGTATGGCATCATTATCGAGGGCTTTGGCTTCACCCTTGAGTGAAAGTTTTTGACGGTCAACATACAACTACAAGACGCGTCTGTATGTGAGGAAACAGTGCGTCAAGTGCCAACTGGGCCATACCCGAGGGAACTGCGCTGCCAGCGCAGCCTTTACGTCTGCGACGGTTGCAACATCCGCTGGTTTGTCGAGCTTGAGTGACACGGGGAGACCCCGCAAGAGGGTTGATTTACCAGTCGCAGCGATGGTCAGTGAAGTCATTGTCAAAGTCCGGGTCAGAGGTCAAGACGTGACGTGACGGCGAACCATTTATTATTTATTTATTTATATCAATAACTACGATAAGCATGACTCTGTTCGTCTAACCAAAGAACACCAGCATGTAGATCAAAGAAATTGAGACCCGTTATCCCATCTGAGACTCACCCTACGCCGACTCATCCACCTCGCTGGGGTGTTCACCCTCGATTTCCTCATCGTCGACAGTGGCTTCCTGGTACTAAAGTGGGATTGTTGAGAGATTGTTAAGGGCCAAGTTATCACAAGCCCTACCTGCTGATACTCATTTCTGCACAAACGATCGGTGAGACACTCGATAAAAAGAGAAGATAAGGAGAACTTACACCAAATCGCGGGTGTTGCTCTCTGCTTCAGAAAACTCCAACGTGTCCATACCCTCCCCAGTATACCAATGCATGAAAGCTTGGCGCTTGTACATCGCTGTGAACTGTAGAAAAACAAAGGAAATATGTTGAGCCTGTATAGAGACATGACCAGGAACGGCAAACCTGGGATAGGCTACGAGTGAATAGTTCTTGGATGGCCGTGGTGTTGGCAAGGCAAGTCCCCGATTGTTTACACCCCACAGGCGGTACTGAGCATAGCGTTACCGAGACGTTGTCTGGAATCCAGCTATCCAAATGCGTCAATTGAGGATTGTCAACACAAGCAGGAATTAATTACTCGACAAAGAGATGGGAGTTCTTCTGTTGTAACTGGAGGACGGTGTACTAGAAATAAGAGCGTTAGTACCTCCCTGGCGGTTACAACAAGTACACGCACTTCAGCCTAGGACGACGAGTTAGCGGATAATGCCTGTAGAGAACGCAAGGAATGAACAGACTTCTCGGGAGGATATTTTGCCGCGAAAGATGGTCGCTGCTGTCAAATAGCGCCTTGGTATCCACCGTGAGTCGTAAGTCGTTTGAGATGCATGTATGTCACCGACCCAAAGTGTGGATTACACGCAACCAGGAGATTTTTACGGTCGAAGAGGCTAGAGATAAGGAGTTGGGAAGTTTTGTTTGCTCTTCACAAGGTGATAAACGTACGCGCTAGTCAGTTCGGGGACGGACACTCGTTGGAATGATTGCGCTTTCGGGTCATGAAGTGGGGCATAACTTGGTGCCAAAAAGTGTAACTAAGGCCATCATGAGATGTCGAATTTGATGGGTAGATAGTAAGAGGCGCACCCGGGGGAAAGGTATGAGGTTCAAGCACAGCTTCCGAAGATCGCTGAAATATCCCAGAATCAGCGGGACTACCAACCAGCAGTTCGAGATAACTGACCCATTCAGTTGACCGGGGAACCGCAGACTAGTGCTCACGCCACACATAACTTGCGAGATCACCTACGCCAAATGTCGTCAAGCAAAGAACTCAAGGATGTGGATTGGATTGTCTGCTCACGCCATTGAGGTCATCGAATGTCGTGCTCTTCACTTTCAGGGCTCGAGTGGTGATGTCATATCTGGATAGGTTAAGAGCGTGAGCCAAAGTCGAAAGTGCACGCGTGTCCGCCATGAAAAATCACATACAGTGCTTCGTTATCAACGCAAATGGTCATATCACTGTTCTCGATGAGCTGGTGAACGGAGAGCAGCGCATTGTATGGCTGTCAAAAACAAATACATCAGTAAACAAGTCCTCCTTTAGTGGATCGCGACTCACTTCAACAACAGTCTCGGAAACTTTTGGGGACGGGAGAATTGAGAACGTCGCCAACATCCGGTCTGGGTATTCCTGCATGGCAGGTGTCATTATAAGAACGACACACGAAACAGAATCTCGAGGAAGAACGAACTTCACGCAGCTTGGACAAAAGCAGGCAACCTAACCCAGCACCGGTACCACCGCCGAGTGAATGGATGATCTGGAATCCCTGAAGCGCATCACAGGGTTCACTCTGCTTCCTCAGGGTGTCCTAGCCGGCTATGATAAGACAATGACATGAGAACGCGAATAAGAACTCACCATGATGGTATCCACGAGTTCAGCACCTGAAAGAATGAGAACCCGGGGATGACAGGAAGACCTCGGAGCAGCAACATACCATCAGTGTAGACTGACCAGGCAGGACGCGCAATACGAACATGAGTGGGGAAACAGCAACGGAAAAGAGAAGACACGAACAGCCCTTCGCCCAATTGTTCCCGGCTCCGCTTTCGCCATTGATGAACGTGTCCGGTTTGAACAGCGCGCCAAGAGGGCCGGCGCGCAACCGGTCGCAGACACCCGCCTCGAGGTCGATCTGTACGCTGCGCGGTACATACTTGGGCGCCGATCCCGCGTTGACCTCGGAAAAGTACGTCTCCACCTTGTTCCCAAGAGAAGGGTTTTAAAAAGAAAAAAGGAAACAGAAAAAAACGAGGAAGCTCACTCGCGCGAGCTGCAACGGGTCCGTGCCACGGTAGATCTGTCAGGTTAGCTTGGGTTCAGCTCCGAGTTCTACTTGGAACGGGAGGGGCGACACACGCACCCCGTTGCTGTCGAGTCCGTGCTCAGCCAGGACCATCTTCCAAAAGTTCTCTCCAACTTGGTTTCCAGCCTGTATAATAAAAAGCATCCGTTGGACCATTCCGTCCCGCTGATGAGAGAGCACGTTGGGCACATACCTGGCCAGCCTGTGCGCGCGCAGACAGAGACGAATGAGGATGAGAAAGGTGGATTGTACTGCTTTTACTTTCAGAGGCGTACCTGTATGTTGATGATTTCCCTGGGCATGGTGGAACGAGTGACAGAGTGAAGGACCTGAAGCCCTCTGGGTGAGGCTCCAACCGAGGCTCCAACCGAGGCCGGTTATCCGCCAGCGCCCATGAGGCGTTTTAGCCGCTCTTAGCGACGACTAACCATTTCCAAGATGGCGAGTTTGTACGCGAAAAGTACACAGAATCGAGGGAGGTTGCTGATACATAAGGCTACATACACGCGTTGGTGCTAATATCTGCGGGCTACACATATGTACGGGACAGCAAAAGTCCTGCGCGAGCTCGGGCAATTATGACACAATAAGATAGCTGATAAGTCTTTCCCCACTTGTCTTCCTGGTATCGGTAAGAATAGAGAGCATCAAACGGGGGGTGGATAAGGCATGCTGAACGCCGGCTGCATCGAGCGTGACAAATCCACAGGGCCAGGCGAGTATCCCGGAGGCATCGCGACCATAAAAACATACGGCTGCCGGGGCGCGTCAGAATGACCACTCGACTGCGGGGAGACTTGCTCTGTCCCGTCTGGTGCACGCACCAGCGGCGGCGGTTGCTGTGGCATGGGAGCGTAAGGATAGAGATAGACAGGCTGAGGGGGTAGCGCCAATGTAGGAATGTGAGGATACGAGGGATTGGTAGGTGCCGAGGGGAGGTGGGCACTTGCACCCTCGCTGCTGGATGCCGAGCCTGATCCTTGTGGGGGCGCTAATGTCGCGCTTGAGCCCGGAGCACGTCCGAACGAATGACTGGAGGGTGCGGTGAGCCTGCGGGTGCTCGTGCTACCGCCTAGCAGGTCCAAGTCATGCAAATGGCTCGTATACCATGACCTCCCAGGAACCCGCGCGTGCGCCTGACGCGCTCGTTCCGCTTCTGTTGGATCAAAGTCGACGGTCACGTTGGGCGACACCCATGGAAGATTGTTCAGGTCGCGAAAGAACTTGGCTATGCGCGCAAACTGGGATGGCACGGGCGGTTCGGAGCTCTGTGTCTGTTCGCTTGACTCATCCATGTCCATACCGACGTAGTCCTCCGCGAGCGCGGGTTCGATGTAGATGGGACTGCCAGTGGGGCTCTGAACTGTCACGGTCGGACGACGAGCGGGTCCGAGAGGGGATAGGCGAGGAGAGGTCGCAGCCGCGGGCTCGGGTTCCGTTTCATATACGGGGTAGGAGGGTCGAGGTGAATCCCCGTTTACAGTGCCGCTCTCGTCCGTGGGCGAAGGAGGATCAGGATTACGGACGATACGCGGGGGGGATGATCGGTGGAAATGGTGCAATGAGCCGTGCTGAGAAACATGCCGTGCCGGTGGGTTGGTGAGTGATTGGTAGGTGAGCTGTGACTCGGAACGAGGGGCGCGGAGTGAATGGGATGGCGTCCGTGAAGGGCTAGCGGACGACCTAAACTCGGCGGGCATATTAATGGTATCCGTGTAGCGGTAATCGCCATTGACACGCTCGGCAAAGTCGTCGTAAGGGGGGACCTCTTCCGGATCTCGTGGCTGGGTATCGTTGTTGGTATAAAGAGGGGATTGGTGATAGGCGAGACCTGGAGGGGTCAGGACCTCCCGCCTATCGGGAAAAAAGCCCCGCTTGACCACCCTCGGGATCTTCCTCAGCCCTCTGATGAAACCACCAACAAACCTGCGCGTTCCCTGAGACCGGCCCTCGTCGTCGTACTCCGACTCGAAAAATGGCTCGCCGGTGTCTACTATGGGCTCGACTTCCATGTATTCGTTGCCTTCTTCTAGCTCTGTCAATGCTGGTGCTGGTGGTGCCATTACAGGGGTGGAAAGACTTTGTATGTGGTCCGAATGGGAGGGCTGTGGACGTGGGCCATACAAGCCAAGATTATAAGGCGGTCTGCTGCTGTTAGGACTATGACGGGGACTGTAGGAGGAGTAGCCGGTACGCAAGGACGGAGGCTGATCCGCCGCACGCTCCGGGTGGTCTGTGGGGTAGAGAAGACCAGAGTTAAGACGAGGGTCAAAGTGTGGCTCGAACCAGGACCCCATCGCTGGGTTGTTGTTGCTCGACATGGCCTATTGCAAGTAGAATCTCGCGGACGGAAAAGCTGCGATCCTACCAACACGTGTGCGAAGCGCAGGTGACGAGTTTGCACCCATGAGGCAGCCCAGGAGATTAGATGACCGTCTGCGGTGAGCATCCCCCTTCTCCTTCTCTATCTCTCTATCATGATGTCAACTTTATCCCGAGAGGGTATCTCCTCTATGAGCTTGTCGTGGTCGTCCTCCTTCAGGTATACTCTCCCTCACGAGAGGAACCGTTCGAGGATGGCCATTGAGAACGGAAAGCTGAACTTGCATCAACTTGTTTTTTCGCCGCATTGAATCGCGCTAATGCCTTGCTTTATAGCAGCTCATACCGTCAAGACAACAAGATGACATGTACCCTAGTTACATCATAACTGACACTAGTTACAGAGTAGGTCCGATACCACATCTCCCTCCCCTCATCTTTCCACCTTGCGGCCCCCGTACCACTATTCATAAAAACTGATGCGGTCTCATGGCCACGCATCTCGACAAGTCTTGTCCGGCCGTTTACTGTTCCTCCCTTTGCACTCCATCTCCCCGCAGTCCTGACAAGCATTCGTGCAAAAGTTCCGGCCACCCTTGCCCTTGCAGTCTTTAGAGCCACACTTGACACAATGTCGAATCCGTTTCACCTGGCTCTCTTTTGAAACTGGATTAGCGGCCTCGGGAAGTGGCTGGTAGGGCATCGGATAAGGGCCATACGCATACGGCATGTAGGGCGCACCCTGCGGGTAACTGTACGGTGCGGTAACAGGCGCGTGAGTGTGTAGGTGTGATGACACATGCGTGGCCGTGGGCGGTGCAGCAGACGCAGAGGCCGTGTTTTGCTCTGCTTGTGCAGTGACCGGCGCTGGGTGGCCCTTCCAAGTCTCCGCATACGCTCCTCCTCCCTGCACAACGAGTTAGCGTCTACGACGTGTCATAGTACGGCTTACGAACCTCGGGGGCATCGTGAGGACCTTCATCAACGTGCATCGCATCTGGTGGATGCTGTAACTCCATATCCTCTACATCCTCGTCTACCGCCCCTTCGCCCTTTGGCATCGCGGAAACAGGAAAACTCTGCTGCGCAGCTCGCACTACACGCAACGTGGCTTCCTTTCCTAGACCTTCGCCGACACAGCCGACGACGACAGCCCATAACGGTTTAGAGACACCAATCGGTTGCCAGCTCCATGACTGCGGATCAGTGGCCCCGTTGGTGAGCAAAGTGACTGGGAGTTCGTCACGGAGCACGGGAGGAAGAGCGCGAATTACCACGGGGTCCGTGCTTGCAAATCGGCGTCCGTCGTTTCCAGAACGCCCCTTGCACTGCATGTTGTTGCACGCATACTCGCAACCGATGAGGAAAAATGGCCTGCCGAGGTCATAGACCTTTGTTGGGGCAGACCGGATACAGCCGCGATTGAGGAGCGGCACGGCACAGAATGGGCAAGCGATCCCGTTGAAGACTAAAGGAAGCGGGTCCCAATAGAAAAAACGATGCTCGGGCGCCGTAGGAGAGGCGAATGATGAGGCTGTGAGTGCGAAATAGGTCGGCGACCACGGCAACCAAAATGTCTTGAGGAATGAATATAGCTGCGGAATGGGACCAGTGCCTTCCTGGGGTGATAACGAAGTGACATGGAACTTGAAAGACTCTTCGACAGTCATTCCGACACGCGAGACAGGATTAGGTGCTTGGAGCGAAGAGACAAGGCTCTGAAGTAGTGTGTTGGGGTCGGTGCGGAGAAGCTCTGGCCAATCGTCGTGAAGGACAGGGTCAACGGCTGGTACAGCCTTCTGAGACGAGGCCGGGGTCTCGGTTGGCTTGTACTGGAGGGCAGCCGACAAAGTGCTATACGATGTACTCCATGGCTGCTGGGGCGCAGGGGTGGTTGGAGTTGGGTAGGTATAGTTACTATAAGCAGGCTGATAGTGGGGGATCAATGGGCCATCCCCTTTGAGCGCGGCCAGGAAACGCACCGAGCCTGAAAACGGCGGCGCGGAGGTAGGTGCCGGCGTTTGATTGCTCCCATTCTCGGCTGAAGGGGTGGCGAAATCACCAGGCGCAGCAACCTTGCGCTTGCGACTGGCAGAGGAGGGAGTGCCGCGTGGTACGGAACCCGCGGGGAGCCCATCTTTGCGTGGGCGACCGACCGGTCGCTTTGGGGGGATAGGAGTGTTTGGGTCGATGTGCTTCTTGACGCCGCTCCCCTTGGGACGTCCGGGTCCTCGCTTTACCGGCGCCGGGGGAACGTTGGCATCGACGACGGGCGTGAGAGAGCCATTGCCCGAGGTTGCATCACCACTGGCAGCGGGTTGGCCAGAAGACGGAGGCTGTGTGGTCAAAGTGGTAGCCAGGCTGTCCATGAGGGGGACAGTCTATAGGAGAGGGCGACATATTGATGATGGTAAGCACAACAAGCGTGAAAACCAAAAAAAAAAAGAGAGGAGAATGTAATATTTTTTTTGGTTGTGGTAACCCCCTCGGTCGCACATAGCAGGTCGATGATGAAATCAAAATCAGAATGCTCACCTCTTAAAATTTACAACACAAGAACACTGCTCCAGTTGTCTAATTATAAAAGGGCATTTACAACTCCCCGTGTGTAAGGGGAGGGACAGGAAGGCGAAGGTGGGTAAGTAAAAAGGGGGGGAAAGAGATATTGAGGAGGGACGGGGATTATCACCCTGTTATCCCAGACGGAGTTGAAATTTCTCTCTCAGCTCATAATCTTGTTCCATTTCTCTCCTCTCTCCAAAGGTGCGTGTCCCCTCCTCATTTCTCTCTCTCTTCCCTCTCGGATGATCCATACCGACGATTTAGGAAGTGCCGTCCGAAGCTCCTCTTGCGAGTCCAGTGTCGAGCTCGGTTCTCTGAAGCCCTGTTCCCTTTCATTTATCTCGTCTTCAGGAGGATTCTTGCTGACTGTGAAAATTTTCACCCTTATTTAGGGGCACGGATCGCAAGCACACATCCAAGCAACAAATCGCACCAAATAATTTCAGGTGCTCTCTGTCCCGACCCCGATACCGCCGTCTGCTTTCTGCCATCTTGATTTCCAGAGGCAAACTTGATGGCCCCCGCCGCCGCGCCAAGTTACATAGGTCCGACGATAACGGACGCATTATACCAAAGAAGAGTCCGTCGATGAGCGGTCGGGTAGTCCAATTGCCGTCAGCGCGTGGAAAACTTCGTGCTCAAGGGAGAGGTGTCATGAACATTTATGTATAAGACGCGATATAGCAGCTCGAGTAACAAGTGGTTGTTAAATGGTCGTTAATGATTCAAGAATTAAATTTTTTTTGTGCATGACTGCTTCCGCTGCTCGCCCATGTTGGTATGTGGTTATATTACGACGAAAACAGCCATTTGATAAGGCGTTGGACAACCTAAATGAAAACCCAGTATTAACCGACCAGTTACGTGGCAGGCAATCCAGTGACCGAGTCATTGCGGATCAACTCATGTGCACTACTATAACACGTCATCCGTCATCCACCGCTAACATCGTTCCGCGAAGACTCTTTTCAGGCAACTTGCGGATCGGAAGCGAACAATTCCAGAAGCACCCCGTTTGGGGAATTGAAGTGCAGGGCACGCTTCCGGTTCGAGAAAAGCCACAACACTGAACCAGTTCGCGATTCTCACTGGCAATCGACAACGCCGCGTCATATAGCTAGCACCTCAATCAACATCCTGTTCAAAGCCACTTTCTTTGGCTCTGAAATCCTCCCTCTGTGTGTTCCGGAGACCGAGACGAGCCGGAGCTAGCGAAAACAGCACGTTAGGCGATTACCCATTCCTCACAATGGAAATACCGCACCTCGGCTGAATTCAACAAGGGCGGCAGAGGAGGTAGAGAGGCTCAAAGTCCCACTGTCACCCATGACGTTATTGTCCTGCCGTGCTCAGCGAGAGTGTTTGTCGCTCTCGACTTATTGGAAGCCTCGTATGTAGGCGGTCGTAAACTCGAGTCGAAAAAAAATCGCTTCACGTCTGTCGGCAAAACAGCAGAACAGTCCCTAGGAGCACACTCGGACTCCTTGGGCCCATGCGCCCCTCTGATACACCATCATCCCTTGATGAATTCTATGTTGTGTCTCAAAGACACGGAGTCATCGAGTCAGGCGGTTCGGGACCTAAAGGCGGCATTGGCACCTGTCGGGGCCGTGGTCGTAGAGGATTATCTGCTCGTGATTTGGATGTTGAAATTTGAAACACTGACGGGGTTGTGACGCAGGGAGCACGGGACCGAGGCATGCTCAGACGAGTAGGGTCCGAAATTACGGGTGCCGAGGGCCAAGGTCTTTACGAGCTTAGCGCTCAGCGCCTGTCGACAAGTCATACGATGTACGGACAGACACCAAGGTGGACGTCATGTATGTGCCATAGATAGAAGCATCCCCTTTTTGATTGGACTGGAAAATAGAAAGGGATGTGATAACATGGCTCCATCCGAGTAGGTCTAGCAGGGAGAAGTATGGCGAGTCCGAGTCAGCCCTGCAAGAACGATTATAGAGAACGGCAGGCGGAGCTTTAGACTGCAATCAGAATCGTCGGCAACAACGAGGCAGCCACCAGTGGATTTGACAGACATGCGATTGGGATTTCGAAATGAAACAATATATTAATGCGTTTCTCGTATCTCATTTTCGCATTGGAGGCTCACAGCGTTATTTATGTTATTACGTCATCGTTCTCTTGCCTCTGCTGTGTTCATTTTGACGTCTAGTATGCCAACCTTCCTGAGCTCCGCATTCACCTCGTCCAGGTGATCTGGGAACTGTGCACGTAAGCCGTCCCACATTCGTGGGTCGTGCTCTAGGATCCCGCAAAGGTCAATTGCCACTCAGGGACGAATCAACCCAAATTCGATTCACCGTGAAGTACACCGGAGCGCTTCGTCGCATAGTCGGTGAGGGGAAGCATGAGGCTTGACTCGAACATGAACGCTTGAGTACAAGATTCGGGGCGTCAGGACTCGAGGGGAGGATGATCTTCGCCTCAAAACGTACCAATGGTGCCTTCGTGAACTCGCCTTGGCTTCAGATCCGCTTCTGTGGCAGCTTTGAATTCTTCATATGACACTGATCAAGATTCGTCAACACTCGGCGCTCATTTCTCCAGAATGTAAAATTACCGCCATGTGGGCAGAACCCAGTCTCGTAGCTTGCGCCGCCTGGTTGGAATCCATCACTGCGACCTCCGTATTCCCCATACAAGAGACCCATAAATTCAGTCGAGCTATTCCGATGATAAAACGGCGGTCGGAACGTATGGTTCGAGACATCCCATCTCGGGCTGAATATCAAAAAGTCTACCAGGGGGTGGTGCGGTGTCTTTGACTTCGCTGTCAGCACGCAGAAGATGGAGGGGTCGATGTGATCCTTCGAAATGCTGCCAATGTTCACGAATTTCTCCAGCGCGTATTTATAAGGCACGTAGCTGGGGCATCGAGTAAGCAAGAAGAGAGCGCGCATAACGCAGAGTAGAACTGAGACACGAACTTTCCGTGCCATGCGATGACATCGAATGGGGTGTGGCGTTGTTTGCAAGAAAATAGCCGCCCCCCAAGTCTGGGCATCACCGATTAGTTGCTGTCCCTAGCGTTCTTATCTATCTTGACGTACTTATAAATAACTATGGATGAGCACACAACGTCAGAAAAAACGTCCATCGCGTCACCGAGCACCAACACTTACTCTCCCAAGGAGACTGGTCAACGTCGAAGCTCGCAACCGGAGACTCAAAGTCGCGCGGGTTTGCAAGACCGTGGGAGCCGAGGGGTCCCAATTCAGGCAACTCGAATTGCGAACCGAAGCTTTCTTGGATGTCTGCGAAAGTAGATCTTGTTCATTATCGCATGCACTCGCGCTTCCTCGAATGACGTACATCCGCGGACGGGGCCATCTGGGAGTCCCACCTTGAACCTTATCCCACGTTGAACCACAAAGAGCTCTCCTGGGCGTACCATCATCCTGTGTATACGCGGTCAGTAACTCATTAACAGAAAGGCTCACCCCTCACCTGCCAAACTCGGTCTGGATATCCAGCCTACCCTGCTGCGGCAGAACTAGCATATGGCCGTCGTTGTTGCAGAATGCTTCGTTCTCCATGGATTTATCGGCTGCATAAATATGTATAGCCAGTCCTTCTCGCAGAACCGGCGAACCGGCACCGCACAACGTCTTCAAACCACGCACAAAGTCTACGCCTGAGTCTTCATGCGGAATTGCGAATGGATGCCATGCAAGTTGAGTTGGGGAGACATGAACACGTGGATTGATGAGAGAAAACTCAGCCTCCAACATGTGAGGAAAAATGTGAATGAATTGTGACGTAAATAAAATCGGGACGTACATCGGGGTTAGGATCGAGTGGAGTGAATCCTTGATGCGCTACCGATGGTCGGATACGATATAGCCAACTGATGATAGTCAGCGCCATGAGAAAACTCGTGGTAACGAACGTACGCTGTCTTGTTCTCTACACGAGGTGCAACGAAAGACGTCCCTGTCATCTGTGTTCTGTTCGTCTGATGATGATGACTTGCGAGAGTCGAGACACGTACCGCCTCAGCGTACAAGCCATACCTGACCTTCTGCGGAGAATTCTGAGCATCGGGAAGTGCACCAGGCCTACGATGCCCATCGTTAGCCTGACTCGTCGTCGCTGAGATCAGATGTGTGCGAAAGAGTGCCCACACAGCCTCGCTCGCAAAGCGGTTTCCAAAGCCGATTTGATATTGATATGGATCCATCTCTGTTGATAAGGTTATATATGAGGTCTTGGCAACGACGTTATGGGTTTTGCGAAAGGGGCAGGAGAGAGCAGGCAGAGCTGCAACACGAGAGGACCTTCCCGCATGGTGGAAGGCCCTCAGGCTGCTCAGTCGTTTCGTAGAATGCATGAGGGCACCACCGACTGGCAGAATGCACTCAAGCCACATAAATAAGAATATGTCATCACCGCGGCCTTCCTCCCAAGCGCGGATTGGCGTGAGGTGAGGGTGAAATCAACGGTGAACGTAACAGAAAGCCCTTAGACAGAAGATGACCCTGTAGAAGTCCGTGGGTTCAATATTCGTTAGTTATTGTCTAAAGAACAAGGGGTATAAAATGCTGACATGAGGACATACGCAGCGGTCTCCTAGCGAGACCAGCCCTCTTGCATATGCCACTGTGCCTGCTACTCACTGTCTATGCCGCATCTTGATGATGTTTATAAACTTTCTCGGTTATTTTTCATCTTGTCCAGGTGAACCAGGGGACAGGGAACGCGACGCGACGCTGGCAGGCCCCGCTCTGCGATCTTGTATGTTAACGGGAGGCCTGAGTCCCGGACATCAAACCCTGCGAGGGAAATACAGGGTGCAGAGCAATCAATTATCACCATCACGACGTGTCGCGGGACTGGTCGATCATTCTTCTAATTGGCTTTAATTCTCCTCTGCGGCTAACCGAGAAAGGGTCATCGACGTTTAGTGGTCGGCACCTGATCTCGGAATACAATCGCACCTGCGGGGCCATGCGGACACCCTTCTCACAGCTTGCTCTGTCGGGTAAGAAACAATTACCATGAGGTCCTCCGCACAAGAGACACGTAAATACTGTTTGAGTCATCCAACAGAGGTGATTCGGGAACACAGTGACCGAGGATCAGAAACTGGGGAGGTGGGATGTGACGTGTCAGAGGAGTGTCGGGTAAGTGTAAAACTTTGAGATGTTGCCGACACCTGCGAATCCCTCCAGCTCGTAGCAGGCTCGTGGTTAGTTATCGGTTTCCGCTTTGAGACGAAAAGGGAAAATGGCGGAAGGACAGAACGAACTCTCCGTGCCAAGCAACAACCCTCGACTGGCGTGGGATCTTGGTCACGACCATCAACGACAGCTGCGAGTTTGCTCCGATTCTTGGCATCCTAGTCTAGGTTCTGCATGTCTTGTAGCAATAAGTGAAAACGAAGGCATTATGCGTCCTAGAAAACCGATTCACGCTCGCCCAACGTGATGGGCTTACTCGCGGGCTCAACAGCGCGGGGATTGCCAGTCGTGGGATAGCCGGTACCAGCTCATGGAAACGAAGCAGAGAACCGCACCCGATTTTTGAAATAAGTCTCAGGAACGAGAAAGAATGATCACAATGATGATCCGAGAGCCCTGTCTGTAAGACTTCAGAGGGGAGGGAAGGGGAAAACCGTCTTTATGAAAGGCTGGGAGATGTCCCTGTCCTAACTTACTACAGTAGGAGGCCGAGGAAATGTTGCAGGGGCCAGCAAACCCGGACGCAAGCCGGGCCGGAGGTTGGCATCGTGGCTGCGGTCGCCGCGGGTTTTGCTACTCCCGAGTCGTCCACTCCATTCCATTCATAAAGTTGCCAAGACGACTGGTCAATAATGGACAGTCCGCCGTCCGCATCCTCGCTCTGGCTGGAAATATAAAACCCGATCACCCGATTTCCCGGCCCACCCTCCAGTTAGATTCCTTTTCCCTCTTCCCCCCCTCGCCCGACGCGGTGAAGTCAGCCTCTCCTTCGTTTGACCACGCTCTCTTGTCCTGCCCACATTCATTACACCCCTGCCCTCGTAAGAATGTTCTATACCCCACTGGTTGCCTTGCTCTTCTCGTCTGTGTTCACGTCTGGTAAGCCCTCCTCCAGCCCGTTTCTATTCATCCTAAACTGCGACAGTATTCGCTACGTCATGCACGCGCACGTACACCGTTGAACCAGGTGACACTTGTTACGGAATCTCAGAGGCAAATGACGTTCCCTCGTGCGTCATAATCTCACCTTTTGGACATTCCCTAATCCTTTCATAGCTATCAACTTGCGGTTTTGAATCCTGGAATCGACGCGGTCTGCGATAATCTTATTCCAGGGCAACTTTTGTGCTTGGAGACGACGACAATGCATTGCGAGTCCACCCATACTGTCGAGGAAAATGACACCTGTATAGACCTGGCCAATGAGTACCATATCAGCCTCAATAGGCTCTATCACAACAACCCACAATTGAATTCGGAGTGCACCAACTTGATCATTGGCGAGGTACGTGTATGTCGAATTACCGGTGCGACGGGCGCTTTTACGTTCTATAGGTTGTGTGCGTGGACGACAAGCGGGTCATGCCCACACGTCCACATGGTCTACCTCCAACCACTACGATACATTGGACACCACCGACGACGACTCTTCCATGGTGCGACTAGGTTGTACCCTCACAATCCAAGATGGTACATCACTACCCTGAAACTTTTTCCTTCATGGCTGGCCTTCTATCGTTGTTCGGGCACCAGCGGTCTGGTCCTTTCTTACATTTCGACCCGTCATTTCTATATATGAAGGTGTCTGGTTGAACTCTCAAGAGCGTTATATTACACCTTCATGCAATTTAGCATTGTGGTATATACCCTTCGTGAAATTGAAGTTGTTGATTGGTACAGGCGTGGAGGGATAGGCCACCTTCCTGAATGTACGAGCAGAAACATGCTGGACTCTGTCCTGGAATGGGCTCAGACTCCGAGCGCATGACGTCTATATGAACGGCACACAAGCTCAAGCTGCATCAAGGCCTGCAGTCTGACCTCGAAGTACACCACAACACTCGATGCGACTGTACTAAATCGCCTTGTCTCCCCGCGCACGTAGACGCGCAGCAGTGGCCGTGGAGGCTTGCCCAGTCACCCTCTCGTTTCAACGCTGAACCCGCATCGCATAATTGCCAAGTTGATCCCTGAATCATTCCTTTCCGAGTCCATGGGCAAACTGAGTGGGAGGTATAGCAACGTTATTGGTGAGAAGACATGGTTGCATGGTTCGGAAAAATATGTGGAGGAGAGTCGGAAAAAGTTTAGCCCTATCATTTTCACAACCAAGCCAAAGATGTCGCGCACCGTATCTTATCTGAGCCTCGCAAAGCACGAGGAGCGTCATGCCACGCCAGAAAATCCATACTGTAGCACCTCTCACGCCTGTGAGAGGAACGTTTGTGATCACGCCGGAAATTACATCATGTTGCACCCAAAAACAACCCTAACAAGCTTAATCATACGACCGACTGTCCTGATATCTTGATATCAACCACCATGTCAGGTGCAGCGGCCAAGTTCCCTATCGATCTCAAGCAGTATAAAAAGTTCGTGAGAGCCTCATTCCGGCGATACAAACGCTTACCCCACACGCACACAGGCTGACACTCGATCCTTCCAAGCCACAGCTCACTGCTGAGCAAAGGCAGACACTGAAGGATAACATCCAGCTTTTACGTGACGCTATCGTCCTTTTCACATCTACTGGCGCCGCGAGGGGCGTCAGTGGACACACTGGTCAGTCTCTTCGCCTTATCGACCATTGAATTGGTCGGATCTCGGTCCTCGTTCAGTCGATAAGCACTTACTGTATCTTCGGTTTTCCTTATTTAGGTGGTGCATATGATACTGTCCCTGAATTATGCATCCTTCTCTCCCTCTTTGAAGCATCCGACAAGCACTATCCCATCGTATTCGATGAGGCTGGTCTGTGACCATCTTCATTCCACGACTTTTCCACCGCTGATGCACCTGTCCAGGCCACCGCGTCGCAACACAGTATCTCCTCTCAGCGTTGGAGGGCCACCTCCCCGCAGATCACCTCCTGCAGTATCGCGCAGCTAACTCGAAACTCCCTGGTCACCCAGAGCTCGGACTCACCCCAGGCGTCAAATTCTCTTCCGGTCGTCTCGGGCATTTGTGGCCCTTGATTAATGGTATCGCGCTTGCCAATCGCGACAAGACTATCTATTGTCTTGGCTCCGATGGCTCGCAACAGGAAGGTAACGACGCCGAGGCGGCTCGACTGGCCGTTGCACAAAACTTGAACGTAAAAATCATCATCGATGACAATAATGTCACCATCGCCGGACATCCATCTGATTATTTGAAAGGCTATGACTTGCAAAAGACGCTCGCCGGTCATGGTCTTGAGGTGGTCACTGTCGACGGTGAAGATATTGATGCACTCTGGGGGCATTTGTAAAAGTAATTACCCATCAAGGCCCTGCCGCGAGTAGGTCCCGGTTTCCATTGCTGCCCTTTGATACATTAATGACATGTGAAAACAGTTGTATCTAAACGTGTCATGGCTCCAGGAGTTCCAGATATCGAGGGAAGCACGCACGGTCACGATGTGATTCCGGTTAAGAGCGCGCTTGCATATTTCAAACGTCGCACCTCGGCAGGCAAATATGCCGAAATTGCGAACATTCTCCTGAATATCAAACCTTCCTCTGTCCCATATCTGTACATTGGTTCGACACGCGAGACCAATGCGAATCGCGTAGTGTTTGGCGAAGCCGTCAGCAAGGTGCTCGATGGTCTGTCCAAAGAGGAGGCTGCACGGAAGGTCATGGTCATCGATAGTCCGTAACATCCTTACTGCAAGACTGTTTCATACTGAAACTCTGGTTTCTTAGGCGATTTAGAAGGTTCGACTGGTTTGAAGGTGATTCACCAGAGACACCCCGAAGTATTTGTTCCCTCCGGCATCATGGAACGCGGAAACTTCTCCGCTGCGGCAGGCTTTGGTTTCGAACCCGACAAGTTTGGCGTCTTTTCCACTTTCTCCGCCTTCCTGGAGATGGTCGTTTCTGAGATCACCATGGCGCGTTTGAACAATTGCAACGTACTCTGCCATTTCTCACACTCTGGCGGTGCGTGATTCCACACCATCCCTCACGTCTCCCCATTGATGACTTCTGGTAGTTGATGAAATGGCCGACAACACTTGCCATTTTGGTATCAACTCCTTCTTCGCCGACAATGGCCTTGATGACGTGCAATCCTGGCTGTACTTCCCCGCAGATGCCCTGCAAATGCAAGCAATCATCAACCGCGTCTTCTTCCAACGTGGCGTACGCTTCGTCTTTTCCACGCGTGCAAAGGTGCCGTACCTCCTCAAGCCGAACTCAGATGAGAAGTTTTTCGGCGGTGACTATGAGTTTGTGCCTGGTAAGGATGAGATCGTCCTCGAGGGTAAGGACGGATACGTTGTCTCGTACGGCGACTTGCTGTATCGCAGTTATGATGCGGTGCTTCGCGTTCGTCAGGAGGGCCTGGACGTTGGCCTCGTTAACAAACCCACGCTCAATCTCGTTGATGAGCAGGTGCGCGTACACCATGTCAAGGAGTTGTCTAGTCGCTGATCTATCACACACAGACAATTAAGAAAATCGGCTCGAGCCCGTTCGTGCTTGTTGTCGAGTCGCTTAGCCGAAAGACCGGAGTATGATTGGCTTTGTCACTTGATCCCTCGCTCGCGTTGAGTTTGGTATCTCCACAGCTTGGTTCGAAGTTCGGCACCTGGCTCCTCGAGCGTCAGCTCACACCCAAGTATGGCTATCTGGGTACAACCAAAGAGGGTACGAGTTGCTCACCTTACAGCTGCGTTCCCCTACCAAAACATTACTCTAGGTTGTGGCGGTTTGCAAGAACAGATTCCGCACCAAGGGCTCGACCCGCAGTGTATGTGATTGGTTTGTCATTACGCGCGCATTGCATTTACTCTTCTCCTAGCGATTATTGTCAAGATCAAGGCGCTTTCGCATTAAATCATAGTAGATGAAGAACAAGGGGCGCTTGGAAGAGCAGCAGTGTGGAAGCAGAGAAAGGCAGGCAGTATAGATTGTGATTGTAATGACAAGTTTTCCAATGAGCCATCCTGGGCCGGTCCGGACCTTTCCGCTTGACCACGTCGACATCGATGGCTCCGAAAGAACCAACAAAACACCAGCTGTCTTCTCGCCTTACCTACAGTCAACAGACGCCCGCTTTTTTGCGCAAGCTTCAGAGTCGCGTCTCTGGCGTCCCAGACGAAGATAGCGACGAGAACCCGGAATTCGAGGATGATGGTTCGGGGCGGCCACCTATACCACGTCGGCCTCCTATCCCAGAGCGTCCTGCGAGTGATCCTGGGAGCGGGGATGAAGACAGGGATGACGAAGCGCCTCAAGTAGTTGTGCTGAAAGAGGGAAAACACCTGAGTGCGTGGGAGGTCGAGAACGAGAAACGCAAAGGTGAGTGAGTGAGGCGGGGTCCCATCCCAGGGTTGTTGATAATTTCTTTCTTTCCTTTCTTGACTATCAAAGCAAAGGGCCTTGGTTTACTCCCTAATCCTTCCGCGCCGGCTGCTGAAGCACCAGCAGGCGATTCGAAAGACCAAAAGACGACGAAGAAACAAGGGGCGAAGGAAAAGAAGAACCTCACGTTTTCTTCTGGGCCCTCTACCTCGTCCAGACCAATAGCGACCAAGCGGAAGGCTGTTGGCGACGAGGATGACTCGGAATCTCGTGTCGGTGGCTCGGCATTGAAAGTCAAGACGAAAAAGAAGCCCAAGGTAGGCCTGTCGTTCGTTGATGACGCGTGAGCGGCATGGGACGTGCGTGTAGCAGTTCCGGGTGCGTCTAACTACACTTTTGAGTCTATTGACACTATCAAACGCGGCATTTGTTTTCATAGTTTGCCTCTGGCATATGCATATGTTGGCGCTTGTCTACGCCAAACACGACGTTGTGCACGATTTGTGGCACTTCATTGTAGGGATGAGATTACAGTGACGCGTCTCTCAAAACCCTCCGGATGAACTGGAAAATCCACGGTGGCTCTCTTTGCGAAGCGGTGGAACTAGCTCTCAACGTTTCTGACGATGCCTTGCCTTTGACCTGGCTGTATTGTCCAATGGTAGAGCAAGACGTGCTTACTAACGAGAAGGTATTAAAATACTTGTGGTTCCTTATCTGATTGTCCCTTGGTTTGTTTGGGCAGGCACCGTAGTGAGACAAACTGTTGTTGCTTAGCAGCCACGTTTCTCGCTTGCCATGACATGTTTGGGGTTACATCACAACAGCCCAGCGGCACTTCCAGGGGTTTACCTACCCTATCGTTGCTTCCTCGCATCACCCAAGCACGTCTTTCTGTTTGAACATCTTGTCGCCCTTGCGTGGCATTCCCGTAAAGAGAGTAATTTCACAATGTAACGCTTCACTCACACGACTAATGGGCTGTGAGCCCCGATCCCGCCTCCGCCTATGCATCAAATCAAAGCGTTGAGTAGCCGTGAGGTAGACGTCGGGCCCTCCAAGGTACCGGTTTCTACCCAAGGGGGTTCATGGACGTTCATGTGTGGTAGATTTGCAAAAGCTCCCACATCGGGGCCGTGAGTGAAATCTATGGAGTCTTATCTAAGTGCCCCTTCCTGCAGTGCGTTTGCCTCGACCTCCGCGTTGCTCAAGAATATCTTCTTATCAATTTGCTTACCGATGTGGCAACGTCAAATTCAGGTCCATGTCGAAAGTGACGGGGACGTCTCGAGAACTACCCGTCAATAGCAAGATTACAAGTGTGGGACCCACTTCGTCTACAGGAACCATCCCTCCTTCTAAGGATACATAGTATTCCCCCGTCAGGGACGGGAAGAGGAAGTATCGGTTACAGGCAAGGGGAAAGACCGTCCAGGAAGTGTGCGGCTTCAACCTCCCTCAAACTTTGTCTCTGCCGCACCGTCGTGGTTGAGCATGTAAAGTCCGTACACTGCACAAGCCTACCCCTACCTGTCTGACGTGGGACGTCCGTTCATCTATGTATTATCTGACCCTGAGCCATATGTGATGGGAAAGAAATAAAGAGGCATTCATTTTTTTCCCCCTCTCGTCTCTGCAATCACTCGTTCTCTCTTAAAAAAATTATGATGAAAGGAGTACTGTCATGCCATCACATCTTTTCCTGCTTTGGAATGCCCGAAGAGAATCGGTAATCAAGCTGATTTTGTCGCCTTTACGCACTCAGGAACGGGATCATATGCCTCGTCCGGGGATTTCTCATGGTCTGCTCCGACTCGGAATCCGCTCGCTGACGCAAAGGGCGTCTGTCCGAAAATGTGACAATGCGCTACGCTGTAGTCGGAATGAAGGCATTAGTTAGGTAATGAGTTATGTAATCACAAGCTTGTCTACAGTGCTATGGTATGCGTCTGAATGTCAACTTCGTCAACCTGAAAGATCATGCAATTGTATTAGGTGCCGCTACTCGTTCCAAACAATATTAGTCTATGGCTTCGGGAGATGCGTCAGCTGTCATTTGGTATGTCTTACGATGAGGCCACTCACCATTCACTGATTCTCGCTCACCCTCAACTCAGGCATGTTGATCCCGTATATGCCTTCGTAGCGCGTCTCTGCGGCTGCAGATAATATTGCATTGGGGGCATGCGTGTACTTCCTTTGCGTGTGTAGTCTTTTTGTGTCGCCGGATGTCGCTCGCGCGACTGAACTGACGATTGCACACGTCACAGCAACCCCCGTCTTCCCTCTTCCTGGTCCTCCTCTTCTCTGCCTGCCGCGATCCAAACACGCTTTCAGATGATGTGGTGCTTTCATACTGCACCTCAGATGGCGCCATCGACGACGTTGCGGTCCCCTCGCCCTCCCAAGTCCCTTCGAGGTTCGCCTCTCCGCCCTCCCCCCAGCTAAACTCCCACCCCAGCGACAATGGGACGTCATTCGTGCCTGGTAATGGTGTGGGGACCAGGCCCCAGCCAGCTTCAAACGCGGTGGACTCCGCGCAACTCCAATTATGCGCCCCCATGTCGAAGACTTGTTCGATATTCTCATCAAGAATTTGATTGAACTGGCCCGCCACATGTACAAGCGTCAATGCAACGTTCACATCGCCCATCGTGTTACTCACGTCCGGAGGAAATATGTTTCCTTCAACAACGTCTCCAGGAGGTAGCTGGTGGTCTGTATTCCAAAAGATGTCGTTGGCATATGGTTCACGTGGTTCGTTTACTTCTTGCTCAATTTGATTTGATGATGTTCTTCCGACCGACATACTACACTCGAGCCTGAGTCAGTGATTCCGCTGAAAAACGGAGCGGTCATGACTTACCGCTGAAATCAAGGAAGGCGCGTTGGGTACGAGCAGGAGAAGTGGCTCGAGTGAGAAAAGGATTGAGAGGGAGGGTATTCTGGGAGGTATGGCCTTCCGCACCTACCTTTTATTACCGTGCCGTGTGCCTAGCTATAATAAAGCAGTTCATCCTTCAGCCGTACCCGACGACGCCGTACCCACTCTTCCTGCGTCGCTGTCGTCCTCTCTTTACACGGAAAAGTCGACTACCAAATAAGGCTATTGCGCGAGCAGGCGCCGGCACGTGTATCCGACCCACTCCGACGATTACCCATATGCATTGACGCTCAACCGCACGAGGCAGTGGCTATGCTGCCTCTTGTGCATCGCAAGAAGGGGGCGGTGTGACTATGATGTTCCAATCCTGCATTTCCGGATAAAGTCTCCGTGACCGAGGAAAAGGTTTGCTTCGCTAAATCGTCAACTGCGATGCTGCGCGGATCGGTCATTCACAGGAGCGATGTCTTGATCCGTGCGATACAGTCCTTTAAGGTCACATCAACATGTGGCGTAATCTTGGCATTAAGAGCTAGGATCCTAGGACGTCGTGGAGGACAATAAAACAGAAGAACAAATACAAGCGTAGCTACAATCTTAAACACCATGGCCACGAGATTTGGGCGTGGGGCCCGGGAATCGCATCTGCAGCTGTCTATCGCGCGACAAGCGTGACCGTTCATCCTCCCGCTCTCTTGACCCCAACGTGTTAGGCTTCGGGTCGCCGTGCTTCTTCCTTCGGTGACGGAACATGGCGTCAGACCGTGTGAAGGAGATGTCGCAGATGTTGCAGTCGAATCCACCCCCGGCACTGTGCGACAAGGAGTGCATAGCATGTCTCTCCCAGTCGCTGTCGCGCGCGAACGTTGAGCCGCATTGGCACACCCAACGGCCCCCAACTCGGTCTGTGCAAAGCTCGTGCTCCGCATATACGTCTCCGAACCGGGTGCGCACGCTCCGCAGCGTGCGGACGGATGCATCAACGGAGCAGCAGTCCTTTGGTGGCCCGGGATATGCGGCAGGCCGCTCCAGAGGCTCTGTAGAGCTCAGGGCACTGTGCTGATTGTGAGAAATTGGGCGCGAAGGCTCGCGCTTTGATTCTTCGTACGCGAGTCCACGCAAAGCGGAAGGTGTCGAGGAGCAGCTGGGGGGGTACTGAGGAAACGTAGATGTGGATGGTTGTGCAGGACGGACGCCTAGCGACGAGGCACCGGGGAAAAAGTCAGGAAATGCGGTTGGGTTGGCACCGTTGAAACGTGGAGAGGGTGTATTTTCTGTATGCTTGCGCGCAAAGAAGCCCGCATCTGAAGCAGCCGTGCTGCCATTGACGTACGCGGCTCTCGGCAAGTGTGCGTGGATTGGATTTTGTGTACCTGGAAACACAGAGAATGATCCTCCCGCAGGGATTGAATGGTCTACCGCCCCAAATTTGTAATCTGCATCACCGTGACTATTTGTCCTCGGTGGATCATGCGGGATCTGTACATTCCGGTTGAAACAACTCAAATCAACGGCCACGGGCTGTGGTGGGTTGGGTGTGAACGGAATTTGATAGTGTTCTGATACGACGTCCCCCAACAGCCCGTGTGCGAATATCTGCAAAGGCAGAAGTTTAGCCTGAAAAATACTCACGCGTGTGGGAATGCCCATTGGGAAGAGCAACAAAAACTCACGTTCATCTCCAAACAATGTTGCTGCTGCACGTCCAGGGAGGCCATCCCGAACCGGCTGTCATATGTGGCTCCAGGTTCGAGGGCAGATAATCCGTTTCGTGGCGATAAATAGCCTGTGCTCGTTATCGCAATGCCATCGTCCATTGCTGAGTAGTTGTTCAGATAGACTGCTGTCGAGGTCATCGTCTCTTGGTCGACGCAGGGGGATTGCTCAATTTGACTGCGTGATGGGAGTAGTAAAGGCTCTGTAGGGGTGATAAGTGGCTATTCTTCGGGCGTCCTGCTTCGTCTCTTTTATCGGGTCGCGTTCAAACTCAAGATGGACCCCTGTAATGTGGCACAGGTCGAACACCCATCATCTGAACACCAATTGCGGAAACTCAGCGCGCGCCTACCGGTGTGTTAATACTTGACCTTGGGAAGTGAGAGACCTAATTGGGAGTATGCGAGTCCCTCCAGAATATAAGTTTCGACTAGAGAAAACACGGCCATCTAGTAGGTGTTATACCACCAACCGAAATCCATCTGCGTGGGTTCGGACACAAACCCGCCATGTGGTTGGGAGCTTGGTCCCACGGCAAGCGTACGGGCAGCGTGGGGGATGTTCGGCGTTCTGCCCGGGTGTTTGTATTTCGCTTCCCCTTTCCGACGCCTATTTTTCACGAGCAGGGTAATTTTGCCCAAAGATGGCACCGCGAAGTGGCGCCAGCAACCGTTATGCCCGGTGCTGACTGAGAGGAGAAAAGGAAAGGTCGTCAAGTTGATGATGGCCTGATTACCAGCACGATCACTTGGGCACGAATTCGAATTCCCGGCTTGTGATCCGTGATTGCCGGACGCCAAACGACGTCTCTCTCCACCGCATTCCCGGGTCCTGTTCTCCTCTCCAAGGTCTCGTACCATGGACACTCTCCACTGGGGGACGACCCTGACTCAGTCCTCGATCCGTTACGGTGAGCCCGGTCATGGCTCGGTTAGCGGCGAGCTGCACAGCGCGCATCTGTCTTCTGCACAGACCTGTCGAATATGATGGCAGGAAGTCCGAACACCTTATCTTCCACCGCAAATGCGCTGAGGCTGTGCCAGTGGGACAGATGGTCTAGGTCGATTGCCTGTATGTCTAGTCCTTGATCGTGGCGAGCGAGCGGTAAGACATCGCGTATTGGATATTCTTATCGAGCGCATGGCGGTCTCTGTACCACCAAAATCACCATGTATGGTTATCTCATTCCCGTACCAGGCTCCCCAAACGAAACCAGATTATTGGGATACCTGCAAGAGATGGAGGCTCTTCGCCATACAGTACTAGTCCTACTAGTGCCACTGATAGTCGGCAGCGAGGGGTTTTATCGCCTGCGCCCGTGGTCAGCGGCGGCTTTGGTATTTACCCAGATGGGAGGCAGTCAGGGTCAGATAACTTTCAAATTGGCGGACATGCTACTGATTCTCCCAGGCGTCTAATAATGCAGGGCTACTCTAAACAGAGTATATGTTACACATCTAGCTTCTTCTAAGGACCTGAAACGGTAGGTTACAACGATGCGGTTCTTCAGCGCCACAAATATACAATAGACGAAGGCTATGTGGACAGTAGACATGGAGAAAGAGTCGATCAAAAGTGGTTTCATATCGTGAATGATGATCAGGGAATCTCAGCGCTACGGGTATCGTTCACACGTACTCCAGACAGCGCCACCAAATCTAGGCCGCCTCGACCACGGGAGCATTTTGTTGAGGCATAATGGAAGCAGCTCTCCCTCTCGGCCTCACCTTCGTACTCGCGCAGTTCGGCAAGTTCTTTGTGTGCCTCTTCAAGGCGTCCTCGCGCGTGAATAGATAACCACAGCGACGACACTGCCACGACGGCGGCCTATGTGCAAGGGAGCTCTCGTGCCGCTTGAGGTCGCCCAGTGTTTTGCACACCTGTCTGCACCCGGGTACTGTGCACGGGAAGCGCACCGCACCGCTGCTGGAGGGAGGGTCGGGACCGGCAGATGTTCTCTGTTTCTTCGCGGGAGGTGCGCCGAGAGCACGAACCATGCCCTTGCAGTAGATGACCGGAGAACGCACGAGAGATTCAGACTCAGAGTCTTCTTCTACCTCAATATTGGCGGCCCTGATGTCGTCGTCGTCGTCGTCGTCGTCGTCAGAAACGGATTCAGGGGAAGGGGAGGAAAACGATGTCGAGGGGTGTGAGTGGGAAAGCGATGGTGTGGGGGAAGGTGCAGCGGCAACTTCACTGACAGGCTGTGTTGCCAGAGGAGCAAGGCGGTCGTTGGAAGATTGGGGGAAGTCCCTGACACAAGCGGTAGCATATCCGTCGTACGCATCCTCGAGGCTATCATCAACTGGGAGAGGAGTCGGAGCTACCGTATCGGCTGTGAAGAGGACTTGTGCCGGTTCCCACGGATGTTCGAGAGCGTCTTGAGTATACAGGAAAGACCGAAAAGACTCGAACTCTGGGTGGGGAAATGGACTCGGCAATGGCTGAGATTCAAGATTAATATCTAATGACTGAGTCTCAGTGCAGGTGAGTGCGGGGGGATCATCCGTAGAAGCAGCTTTCCTTGCGTTGTAAATGGTATTGTCTAGCTCTACGGCAAAGTCGACGATTTCGAGCGCGACTGGAACGCCAAAGTGTCTTTCACCCTAGAAATACGAGTCGAAACAGGACGTTAGGTGACGAGATTGTGAATGACGCACGGTCCCACTCCCGAAAGATTTGGAATGAAGTGAAGGTCTTTCCAGGAATCTTGATGCCTGGGAGAACTTGATACTGGAACACGAGGAAAGGGCAGGCATATCAGAGGAAAGTACGTGTGTTGGAACGTCTGCAGGCATTTGCAGGGACAGAGGAGGTGGATGATGAGGAACGAGTTGGGGGAATTGAAGTAGGGATTATCTGGAAAGCAATGGTGCGCCTTTGAGCTGTCAGCCTGAGGTGCCATTAAGGGAGACAGAGTGAACGCGATCTCAGTGCCCTGAAAGTCCATCGGTGACATAAAATGCACGTTAATGAACAAAGGTCGATGTTTGCAGGCCCCCTTCACGTTTAAGAGGATTCAAACTCAGCGCATGTCAGCTAACCGACGTGATGTGCGCGTGCGTTGAGAATGGTCTGTGTGCCAGTGAGGGCTAACATTGTCTGACATTGTATGTTCAGATTCAACGCTCGACAGAAAAACCGTACCGTTCACTACCCCTTCATTATTATCAACTTGAACGGGGGCGGCCTACGATCCACTGGCAGGATTCTCGAGTCAGATCAAGAAGGCCAAATTTCCCTGCTCCAAAAAGGGTTAAAAGGGTACGAAACACGCCACAATGCGTAGTCCTGATGTCCAAAATAGACGAATGGCCACCCAAGTCGATGTATGCATGTAGGGTGCTTCACCTCTTTCACGTCTGGCTCTCCAAGTCCACATGAAGTGGCCCTCGCCTCCAGCGCGAGCGCGACACGATGGTCACGTGAACGGGTAATGAGCACAAACGGCGCCGGATGTTGATTTTTCTTTTCTTTTCTTCTCCCTCTTTGCGCCTTGTGGCGAGAGACGTGTGGAGAGTGCGTGAAGGCTGTTGTCTAGACCCATTGTTCCCCAAAAACAGGCTGAACATGCGAAATGCGCGGGGTGACCCGGCAGTGGCCGAGTCAGCCGAGTGTGATCAGCACTCGATCATATCCCCGTGTCTCCGGCGCCATTCGCTGGGACAATCACTGCCCAACGATGTGGCCATCAATCAATGTCTTCAAGGCTCTTTCACCATCTTCGTCATCGTTCAACCCCAACTACCGTAGTACTATGCTGCTTCAGCCTGAGCTCGTGAGGCTTCAACATCACAATGGGGACAATTCTTTCTTTATGTCAACTTGAAACGCTCCTCCACTGGCCGTGAACCCGCCTTGTCCCCGCGCCACATCTCAAAGAGTTGAACCTCTTTGGCATTCTCGTTCGAGAAATCATTCCTGTTGAACCAGGTTGCAAGGGTGCGGCATAATACTTCAAGTTGCCTCCTCTAAGGGTGGTGACCTTCTCTCGCAGCGGCAGCAACCTCCGATGCATAGGCCTTTCGGCCGGCCGAATACCCGGTTCAAGTTACGGTATGCCCGGTTCCGGGTCCATTCGTCTGACAGTGGGGGAATACATGGTAGCGCGATCTCTTTGTTTCTCGTTCTGTGTGTGCTGACTGGATGTCCCTTCCCGAATAGCCTATGTGAACGACGGTTCAGCATATCGCGATCCATACACATCGACCGCACCTCTCGCTAAACTTATGGCAGCCCCGCCATTGCACCGGCAATTCCGACTCCAAACTCCCAAAAGTCGGTGGAACTTTTGTAATTATGCTCGCGTGGTGACGCAGCCCCTTCTTCTGAGCTCCGGAAGGGTTTCTGTGCCTGTGCCATCACATTCGTGCTACCATCCTTCGCAAATGCAGATCAGATCATCGAAGGGTATCGATGTACCACCACTTTTCTGCCTCGACCTTTACAATCTTCCTGTTTGCGCAAGGGGAAGCCTCTTTCAAAAGATGGCCGTATATCACTATCTCAACTCGCCAACTTTCCGCGTTTGCTGATCCAGGTAGACACGAAATCACGTCGGGCCTCGGAGCTGCCAAGTAGCGTTTCATACCAAAGTTACTTCTTCCTAATAGACTCGCCAAGTGGCTCGTCCTAAGCGGAGTTGTGCTCTGTCACTCGCGTCATCCCACCTCGGCTTCGGGAAGCTTATGTCCAAGCGCTGACTTGCCGCACCCTTGACCAATATAGGAACGACACCCCAATACGGTCCTGCCGCCTTCCACTGCCTCTTCATGTAATTATCCCCAGCACGAATGCGGCCCAGCTGTTGCGATCTTAGGGCAATCTTAGGGCCGATATGCGTGTGTTCGAGGGCATGCGCCGGGGGGAAATCATCCAAGTCGAGTACGATACGATGTAAGTACCTACCTCGCGTGAGTACACACACCAGCAAAGAGTGAAAAGCAAAGATCTCGAGTCACGTTAGTAAGAGCACGTGCAAGCGCACAAGAGCTGAGAAATGAGGTAGACCTAAAGTAGTAGACGTGCTCCACTTTCCCACCACAGCTCAACTAAAACTAAATGAGAACAAAGGGTCCGGTAACAAGAGCGAGGTCCGTCAGGGCCAACTATGCTCACCAAAGTACAAGCGGGTTTATTGCGACCCTGAATAACCAATTGCACACGACGATTTACGAGAATCGAACGTGATGGTGCAGGGTCGCGTTAGCGCCATACTGTACATGCGCTGTACCACACGTTTCACAGAGCTCCAGGTACAGATGTGGTTTGATAATGATATCCACACCTGCGAGATCCGTCGATACGAGCCAGCGCTCGGTTTAGTGTGCTTCTCATTTCTAACACTAGTTCTGATCGATTCGCTGGAGACACATCGGACACCGAAACCGCCTAGTATGTCTCACGGCTTTCGTGCCGAAGTTTTACACCCACCTACTCTGGCGTTCCACAGAACGCTTCGCAGAGCATTGTGAGAGCGCACGATGCTCAAGCTGGGTCTCTCCTTGAACAGCATCACTGATCCATGACAATCACAATATCCCTAATCTGGCAGATATATGTAACTGTAAAATAACTAAATGGCCAACGTAATGTAACCTATGGTATCCAAGAGTCGTATCCAAGAGTCCCATGCACAGGGCGTCAGCACATAGCGGCTCTACTCTCTGCCACTATCAGCACCAGACAGCTTTCCTCGCGCCTCACGCTAGGCATGAATGGTTTGATAAAGAGCGACCACCCTATCCGCATCAAACACCGTCAAATCCTCCTCCCCGTGCGCGTGACGCACAGCGAACAGCAGTTCCATCACCGTCTCCGGCTTTTCATCGTACTCGCACTGCTCCGGCCACCCTAGCGGAGCCGCGAGGGTCTGCAGCGCATCCTGGCCTGCAGTATTGGCGGGGAGCACACACGCAGCGTACATGAACAACACAGCAAAGCACACCTTGGCCTTGACCATATCCGCCCGCGCCGCCTGCGCCAGCGTCCCCAGTTCCCAGTTCACGACCCCACCGACGCCGACGCCGACATCCGCAAGCGCCACGGCAGGACCGTTACCCGGGGCATGGGAGGCTGCATGCAAGGCGCCGTCGAGCAGCTCCCGGGCCCGTTGCGCAAGGAGCGCGCCGCCACCGATACCCGAGGCCGGGTCCCCTGCGAGGCCGTGTAGGACATTGCCCAGCGCGCGGGCGAGGTACGCGCCCTCGGACAGGCGCGCGCGTATCTCCGGTGGGAAGCGCGGGAACAGCGAGGCGGGCCCGGTGGCCGCGGAAGCGGCGCGCTGGTAGATGTTCACGACGAAGGTACGGTAGGCGATCAGCGCGCGGCGGGCGAGGAGGAGGGCCGTGCTCAGCGCGAGAGTGGCGAGGGCCGGGTCCCGGTATGCGCGAAAGGCGAGGGTGTCGCGCGCGACGGGGTTCGAGTACATCGTAGCCCAGGCAGACCAAAGACCTGACGTGCTCATGGTGGGGCCCTCGCACGCGCGCGCAAGGAGCGACACGGCGCTGAGACACATCGCGGCGCGGGCATCGAGTCGCCGGCGGTCGGCCGGAGAGAGCGCGAGGGTGTCTGAGGGGAGGGTCGAGCGCAGTAGGCCGGCGATAATTTTTGCGAGCATGTCTGGGCCAAAGAGGAGTGCCTGCACAGTGCGGACTCCGTCGGGCGTGAAGCTGGTACCAGAGTCTGATTGCAGGAGTTCCGGAAGCGAACTGACGAATAGCTCAAGGTCGCTGGGGTCCGTGAAGGAAAGAAGAGTCCAGCGGAGGGCAGTATGGTCAAGCGTGGTGCCTTGAAGACTGCCGGCTTGGGCCCATAGGTTAGTCAGATGTGTCGATTGCTTCTCCGGGTGCCATTGATGAAGCGTAAGCTCTGCACCACGACGTCGCCTTCTGGGACGGTAGGCTGCTATGACATAAGTGATGTATGACAGAACGGATGTCAGTGGTGTCTTGTAAGGGCAGTCATAGAAGAACACGGGTAGGGCGGTCAGAAGGAAGTATATGCAGAACGCAGATATGGAGAGCACGAGCATGATGCGGGCAAGCGTCGTACTAAGGTTGTATAAGAAGACGATGAGGCCGATAAAAAAGAGGAAGAGGGCGATGTGGAGGAGACTGTAAACGCGTTGTGTAAGACCATGAAGTCGACAGCTGACGAAGAGTTTACCCACATGGGAATTGCACCGACCATTTCACTGAAATAGAACTTTTGCACTCCAAGGTGGAGATATGTCCGCATGCGGACGCGCTCGCGTGGGTTAAATCGCTCGGTGATACCTTGCAAATACGTGCGTGACCACTGTTGGATAAGCGTCGCGGCGAGAGCACATGCTAAACTGAACGCCAAGCTTAAAAACCAAAGTGCGTTGATGATGAGAAAAGCTGTTTGGCTGTTCTGGGAGGGCAAGGGAGGTAGTACAGGCTCGGTTTGATTGGTCGAGCGGGCCAAGAGAATGGCGACCTGGGCCGTCAGGTTGGTATTTGCCGTCGCAAAGTCAGGCTGGAGAGACTTGTAACTGTCGATGAGGAACGCAGTAACGACGGCAGAAAAAAGACCCGACTAAGAGTGAAAGGGTTATTTGTCTGGAAGAGAGCAAGTTCGATGTGAAAACCAACGAATATGAGAATGCCATCCATGTCTCCCTTCCAGCTCTCGACGAGATCTCTGTCGAACTTGTCGGCATGCGTAAGGCATATAGACCAAATTTGCGGAGGGTTGAGTTCTGCCTGAGGGAAGGGTGTACCGTCTACTGCTGTAGCGGCTGGGACTGGGCATTAGACGTCGTGTGGAGAGTGTGTCAAGTCATGAATACCTGTGCCGCCTCCTAAATAAAAGCCTTCCTCCTCCCCATCTGAACCGGAACGAGAAGACATGTCCGTTAGGTCGAAAGCCGACGATGTAGGACGAGCAGAGTGAAATAAGACGTCCACTAATAACTGCTCTAGTTGGATGCTGTGCCGATGCTGTGCGGGCGCTGTATTTGGCCGCTCCGTGGCCACTCTCCGGTCCCGGTCCCGGTCCGGTGCTTCCGCCGTCCGTTCGCTGACCTTGCGGTGTCAACCAACTCGACCTCGTCACAAGCATGCGCTCAGCAGTTTCTCGTCTAGCAGAGTCCATCACCAAACATCCCCTCAATCTGAGGGAAGCAAGCAGGACACTTCTTCTCCCCATCCCGTACGTAGGGCAGTGTGCAGACGATGTTCTTCCACGCTTGACCTCTCATAGATTATATCGGAGAATCCTCCGTGCTCATAGATATCTGCCTGTGGAGATGCGCTCGCTGGGCGATGATTATATAAAAGCTGGTGCGTGTTCCAAGCTAAACATTTCCTTAAGCGTCCCCATGCTGTGTTAGAATTTCGCAGACATAAAGATGTGACTAACCCAGGATATATAATCGGATTCTTATCACAATGGAAGGTATATCTCGACCAAATTCCTGTGGGACCAGAAGCCCAACGTTTTAGGGGAAAGAAGCTAGACCCTACCGTCTTTGAGAAGGTGCGCGGTGAACTACTCCTTCCTTCCTGCCCTCCAGACCGTTCACGAGTGGTCATGCCGTCAGCTTTCCGATGAACAGTTGGGTCAGATGCACGAGCTTATGCGAGCTACGAAGGATATCTGGAAGCCACTGGCAGTAGACCCAGATAGTGATGGGAATAGAGACCCTAGTAACCCTCGTTAACGGGTTACTGGCCGTGGCACGTGACAATTCCCTGCTTTATGCCATTCGCCCTTCGCGTTGTGCGGGGTTTTGTATCACGTGTGATAGATCCTGTTTCGATATGAGGTTGTATCAGGTGGAGAAGATAAGGGTGTCGCAACAGATTAATCTTGTCTTGTACGACCATGGCTTACAATGCAGATGCGGTGAGCAGCATTGTCTCCGCGGACTCGACTGTTCTTATGTCGCATCTAGTCGATTCCTCGCGGCAACGCCCTCAGCAGTCGCAATCCGCGTGACGCATTCAGCGAGCTTTTTGATGCCAAAGCGAGGCATGGTATGTCGCGATAAGAATTATTTGCATGTCAGAGCAACGGAAGCTCACAAGGGGTGTGATGAATGCAAGGTTTGACATTTGAACAGATAGCCAAGGCTATAAATAAGGATGAAGTCTGGGTGGCTGCTTTGTTTTATGGGCAGGTTAGTCATATTCCCTCATTTGTAAATATCTTGATCATAAATCACACTAACGAGCGTCGAAGGCAAAGGCGAGCGAGGATGAATTGGGCGCCCTCGCCGGTGTATTGAAACTTTCACCCAAACTTGAAGAGCTGGCAGATCAGGTTGGGTCGCACTGGTACCCCAACCGTGGGATTGGTCCTGTTCCACCAACTGATCCACTGATCTATCGCCTATTCGAGGCAAGTCAAGAACTTGATCGGAGTCACATTCTTCACTTACACTTTGGCTTTCAATTGCTAAGGGCGTGCTTGTATATGGCCATGCCATAAAGGTATGCTTGTTTCCCTACGCTGTAGGCGGCATACTCAGCTCCCACATCATGATGGGCCCAGGCTGTCATTCATGAGAAAGTGTGTCCTGGCATTGACTAGTTATGTATAACAAGGCTAAGTCATCGTATCTCACAGTTCGGAGACGGGATCATGTCTATGATTGACTGCAAGGTTCACGTAGACAAGAAGGAGGACCCCAGGGGTGATCGCGTCGTGTTGACCTTTGAGTGAGCCTCCCAGACCAGCTTTATCGTCTGAGGGCGCTGACCCGTGTGTGAATGCAGTGGGAAGTTTCTACCCTACGCAAAATGGTGATCGTCTGTATTTTATATCGTTGTCCACTGGCAACGGTTGTATTGTAAAAGAAAGATGTACGAATTTTCAAATCCCAAGTGTTTAACTTCCTGTAGTGGCCATGCTACCTCAACGCCGAGAACTGAAGGATCACCTCCCTCTTGGCTGGCGCTCGAGAGAACTATAAATCCGCAAATCCGTCTAATCTGAACCAAGTGCTTTGGGATCTTTCTTCTGCATCTTCTCTGTCGGAAACGTCGGGGTTCCTTTGGCACTCCCTAAAACTTAGTATTACCGAGGAACAACAATGTATTGCGGCTCTGGATCATGGCACTAACTCATAAAACGGCGTTCTCTCCAACTGGACTGGGTGCTACCTCAAACCAAATTTTCAGAATCTGACATATAGGCTTCCGTTCAGGATTCAACTTAAAAACCAGGTGTTTGGCCGTAAACTTCGAAGAAACGTCAGGGCCTGCGCATGTTCGCTATGTGGACTGTACTAGTACCGCACTGTGTTTACGCATCTCCACAAACACCATTCGTGAACAATGCGTTCAGTTATTTGTGGTTCACCTATCTGTCTCACGAAACGCAATATAAATCCTCCCCGTTGGACTTTTATCATCTCCGGCTCCCCAACTCACGCCGTGGATCGGTGCTCTGACCTCCGACAAAAGTAAAAGCAACTCTCCTTTTTCACGACTGACATGTCTGTCGATACAAACTTCAATGCGCCGGACGCAATACAAACTTGGCCAAAGGGCGAGCCCCACTCGTCTCTTGTGGATAACTCTGTGAGTCGAAATGCGTATTTTATATTCTGTCACCCACCTGAGGCTAATCATCTCCTCTTCGCCGGTCATCAATTGGAAGTCCTCGGCGGATGAAGCGGGACTGCGTTCATTTCAATTCACGTTCCCCGGTTCGGAATTTGATTTTGCCGTGACCCTACCCGCGTACCCTGATGGTGATGGCGATCCGAGCTACTGGCATGGGGAAGAGGTGGGTGTTTCCTCGGTTAACCGAGAGCCTCTTGCCTAAGAGGACCAGTCACTCTACCATTCACCAGATTCCTCTAACCCTAGCTCTTGCAACTCCACTCTACCCTCCGGCGTAGCGTCGCTCTCTCAAAACCTTCGATGCGACAACCAACGGAATACACTCCTTGCAAATGGCGGGGACGTGAGTACGGACTGTGATGAAGCCAGTTGCTCTGCGATGGAAAGAGGTGACGAGTCAACCACGACTGGGCCCAACATATATCTCAGCTTGGAAAATGCCAACCTCTCTATGCCCCTTATGGCTGAACTTGAAGAGGGATCAACAATATTTCAGAGGGTTCGTCTTTCTCCAAACAGTTTATCTTTGGTACCCAACCGCTGACCGTCGCCCTGCCACCCTTGATAGAAACCTGCGGGCTGGACCTACCGCCGAGTACTCGAGGTCGTCGCGATCCCACCTCCCGGTCCTCCGAACCCCCATTTATGGACACACCGAGTCACGCAACTAGCTGCCGAGCTGGGCATGCCTCCCGAATCTACCGGGAGAGACATTGTCCTTTTCGTCATGCATATCGCCACAGTGAAAGGTGAGCTCGACAAAGTGGCTCCGCTCATCAAGGCGTTTTCTGCTGCTGCAATAGCACTAGAGGGTCGCGTTGTCGGACTAAATAAGCTGCTGCCCGTCGTCCTTGCGTTGTATCCTGGTGTCATGCCCCTCCCAACCACCGCGCAGAAGAGACCTCATGATGAGGTAAAGCCGCATGGGTCTCATCCTGTCCATTCACGCTAATCCCCTTCTAGATCTCATCCGAGTCTGAGTCTGCGCCACGGAGCGAGGTGCAATCATCACTTTCTCCTCATGGCTCGGAGGAAGTGGACGAGTACGATGACGATGACGACGACGACGAACCCGCGCTTCAGCACTCGAGGTTCATGGAGGAGGACCTGTATTGTCGTGTTGGCAACTGCCTTTGGGCCTTCAAAGATCCCCGCATATGTGTGAAACACCGCCTGAGGCACTTCCCAGGCCGGTGGGTTTGCCCTGGCCCATGCAGAGGGGAATCCGCGAACGGGGGCAGGTTCGCCCGCAACGAAACGCTCAAGCGTCATCTCCTCTATCCGAAGAACGACGCCTGCAGGAAAGCAACCCTACGGGTCCTTGACCTGGGGACCACTCCAACCTCGGGCACCGCATGGCTGGCTCCACTCCGCGATGGCCCTGAGCGGCCGTGGGAATCCCCCGACTTCCGGCTTACGGATCTCAACACGGTCAAGGAAGAGAAAATGAAAGTCTGTGGTTCGAAGTATGGTGCACTTCCCACGGAGCACATCGATCGTCGTCGTCGATACAAATAACTCCTCCCCCCTCAACCTCATCTTCACCGCGGGTGTCCCGTGGCGTCCGCCCTTTAATCCCAGCACCCTTCCCTAGATTTACTCGATGTGGTTATATCTCCCAACTTTGGTTAACTCGAATTTTATTCTACCCCGTGGTTATTGATCTTCCTCGACGTAAACCTTCCTTGACTTGTACTGCACATGCGATCTCTCTTACCCGAGTTTTGTAATCTACTACTGTAATGGAAGCCGCCTACAAGCGGTGTCCTCTTCCGAGTCCGGCCGAACCACCACAACCTCCTGCTGGCACCACTCTCGCAATGCATCGTACTATACAGAAACGACATTCGTAGACAACGTCGATAGATACCTACCTAATCCCCACATGATGTCTACTCCTTCATATCTAACCTCCGTCTCTTGTAGTTACCGATGCATGCTCAAAAAAATAGGATCCGGCACGCGTTGCGCCGCAATTCCGTATTCGTCCATCCTGGGATCGCGGCCTCTTCAAAATAGACGCCGGATGGAGCGTCCAAACAACTTTGATAGTTTTTTCGGAAGTTCGGGCAGCGAGATCGTCTGATTCTGATGGACGTTTGTTTCCCGAAGCATCACAGGACGTCCAGGGGCTGAACATTGACCTTGCCTGTGTCTGGAATTGGACCGAAGTTACCACTCCCGGGACCCGGGTACACATGGCGGCCTCTACATATAGTACATTCTCCGGGGCCGTAACTACGTGGCGTGGTATTTTCCGCAGCCGTGCCATGCGTGTCAAGAAAGAGAGCTTTGGCTTTGCGCAGGCTGAGACGAGACAATTTCGGCCTGGCCCGGCTCAACTTTGTGTTCAATAGCTGCCGTGACTGGCCCGTCGTACGAGCTGTGCAACGTGCCCATAAGCATGCGCTGCGCTATTCTCGGACAACACGGACTCTGGGTAACCCACTAATGGATCACCGGAATAATGCGCCCCGAATGGATGCCCCATCTTCCTCCCAGACATGATCATCACGCACGGTCCGAGTTTGAATAGGCGCTCACCCTCGCGGTGTATGCTTTTTCCCGATCCCTGTCTTCATTCGCACATCTCAGGTACTGTACCTCGAATATACACACGGTCCCCGCGAAAATGCGCGACCGCACATGTTTTCGGTAGGGCACAAGAGTCGTGGATCTGAAACGAAAGGACGACCGTTTTTGAATCACCACATGAGCAAACCCTGCTCGGTCAATAGACTTCTCACTCATCTATGGGTTGGGCGCAAATGCGCCGGTTATTGCTTCCGTCAGCAAATTCCACCACCCCTGACACGGTTTGGGATAGCTCAAAGACTCTGATGTGCCAATCCTTTCCATACCCGGTTCCATCCAGTCCAAGGGTAACGTATATATGGCCGTTTCCGGCTCGACACTAAGTCACCTGCACCTATACCCTACCCTCGACTTGGACCTGAGGAAATAAGGCCCCTTCTATGGTTGATTGATGGATGTCATTTACGGATCTTGATAGCTTGTTCATGTTTGAGCCTGCAAAGGATATAGGTCAGGTGAACGAAAATTTATATTGGGACTACCCGCCCTGACTACTGATAATTGAGAAGGTCGATCCCCAACCAATTGGGCTCCAAACACAACACTGCCATAAGACATGGTTGTTCAACGTAACAGTCGGTTAGCCCAGGATGTGTTTGCCTACAGCTCTGTTATGTGCTCAATGTTCTCTCGGGGGACAAGTGGTGGTATATATTCGCAATGCCGCAGGATCCTCCCGAGGGTCGCAAGAATTGTTCTTTTGCCAATCGGCAATAATAAGACGTCACTGTACACGCCGCCTCAATGTGCCTCAAATCCTCAATGGTCTACGTAAGGGGTAAATTCACTTAGCTCACCACCGATATGTGAAGATAGTAAGTTACATTGGAAGTCTAAGGAGCATATTCATATTAAGGATAATGCTAGGCTTACAAAAATATATCCCATCAACAATCCTCCTCCAGTTGCCTGTGGGAAAGTTGACCTCATCGTGCAGGTGCCCCCGAAACATTCAGCATCGAGCGCGCGGGTTATCCACTTTTCTCACAATACCCGCATCTTAAATAGGCACGACTAATACAATCTAGCCGCCCTAATTGGACAAGGCACGATAGGTGAGCCATACAGAAATTACTCCGTGACCCGTGGAAAACCGGGAGAAAGTGAAAGAGTGTGATATGTGGACACAACCGGTACACGTGGTGGATGAACTCACACCGGGATTGTGGTTTGCGACCCTGACCCAGCGAAGCTTCCACTTTCCCGCCTCCCAATATTCCGAATAATAATTCATCGAAGTTCTATAAACTGCTCCAGACTGATAGACCAGATGCGAGTGGAATATGTGCATCCATTAAACGGCAAGTGTGGCGGTAACATGGGAATTTTTTGTCTCCGGATTGGACCCTTGAACCCTTTCGAAGGCCTTCCGTGAATAGGTGGCACGCGTACTGAAGTGACGGTGATTCATTACTCCTCTGGGGTAGTGATGATATGCCAACGCCAATAACGGCGATTGGTTCTGATAAGCAGCAGATGAGATAAGTTTCTAGAAAGCGGTGCTGCCATACACAGACAAAGCAAGTGCGAGGTCGATCATTGGCTGGTCTAAATACCGAATGAGACCAAGAGGTCACTGGCCGCTCTGGATGTTGTTCCGAGACACGAGGGGAGAGGATTTCGATTTGTAATTTCGCGGCGTCGGGATTTTACCGTGATCAGACAACACAACCGACTCTGAGTCGGATATGTTGAATGTATTTCAGGCCGTCACAACGATTTAGTGAATGTTAATTAGGTTGAGAGAAGAAGGATTCGAATCAATACCCTCACCTTCCCGGAACTAACCTGCTGGTGTTGTGTTTAAACACTGCCTCACACCCTGGCTGTTGCGCAAAGTTGATACGCGAATTGACAGTGAATACTGTAGGAGACCTGTACTTTCACGTATGAATCTGCTAGTATGAGCGCATTATTTCGCGCGCTGAGACGGACCTTAGCAGTAAGAAGCCCTGTGCCGGTGGATGGAGTAACTAACGAAACCTGGCCCGGGTTTACCCGGACTTTCTCTGAGCTGGAGCTGAGTCCCGATCGCACACTGACTTGGAGGCCAGTACCTACTAGTCCCCTTCGACGGTGGCGACCACGACGAGTGCCTAGAAATTCGTCATGAAGGTTAAGCTTACAACCTAGGTATCAGGTACGTTCTTCGATTGGTTTCTCACGACGAACGTTGTATCACATTATGCGTGGTCAGAGTCTCAGCGCTCAGCTTGATTATGGAGACCACAAGATCTTAGTCACAACTTATCGGTATACATGACCTTAATTCATACCAGGGTTACTCCTGGGGTGAACGGATATTTAGCAATCAAGCGGGTCCATAGTCGGGCCGACGCAGGACTTCAAAGCAATTCGAACCACGCCGCCACTGGCACTGGTACGGTAGGCTGGGTTTCGCTATATCGTTGGTCACTTCCTGTTCTACAATCTTCCGTCAACTTGCATAGGGATTCTGTCCAGTGGTGGTATGAGAACGAGTGCATATGTGGTCGACCGACTCTAGGCCTCTGTGAATCGGAGTACTGCATATTGAGGCCCGACATCTTTGCTACCAAGTTGAAATACAACGCCACTATCGATCGAAGGCACTAACATTTTTCGGAACTCCTACGACTAAGCCTTGGCGGGCGTGACAGCGCCAGAAGATTGGAAAAGTGTATTCGGATCAGCGCTCTTGGTATGTGTCGCATGCAAAGATCTGGGTGATAGCGATGACCACCGTGACTAATCGCAATTCAAGCTCGTACCGATGTAAGGTCTACCCTACGATAAGCCATTTAAGCCCGGGTCCATTAATGACCCAGAGCGAAATTGTAGGGTTCTGCAGGGGTATTGTTCTAGAAGCGCATTCAGTTACTCGTACTGGAAATACGATCATTGTTCGTCGTGACACCAGTAGGTGTGGGCTGCCTTCCCGCCGACATATCATCGATCGCCGATCGACTGTTGATCTTTCAGGAGAAGTGCGGTAGCCGCCCAGCCCATATTTTCTCTGATGTTCGCTGCAGAAGGTTTGCTTCTGTTGACATATCCACTCTCGCCGCCGTTTACGACAGGTTCCGTCCGTTAGGCCTTGTTCCGCCCATTCGACCTGTGGTCCATATTGAATCCAGGTATGTCTGATAAACGTGTGTATCCCCTCGTCCGTTATTCCCACGTTCTGCCATTGATTTTGATTGACAAGAGATTTTGGCTGACTGAACGGGAATCCACCTGGATGCCGTAAAACGCAACTTGGGTGCGTGGGATATTAATTGAACATATTGCATCTTCTGTCGGCACATGTCATCGTGAAAGACTAAGCAAGGAAGATAAAACATATAGATTAACCAAAGGGTGTAGTCATACTAATAATGACAGAAGGAAGGAACGTCCGAAGGAAGGTCATGCGGATGATCGCCCATAGACTCGGACTGACCTGTCGTTTCGCTCTGCGTCCGCTCAGAAGTGACTGAAATCCAAATGAATTCTCTCTTCAGCCAGGCCTGCCCACCATCACATCATGAATCCTCCCGAATGTGTCTGCGACAACGCTGCGAGTTCACTGTTTACGGCCTTACATCGAGGACGACGAAAGGAAGGGCTCAAAATAAGCCAGCCGTTCGTTGCGCTCGTGCCGATTAGGAATTTCACTCGGCCGGCAATTTGAAGTGTCAGCAGCCTAACATTCATTCCGTTTGTGCCTCATTGAGAAAAATTCCCGCGACGAAATTGGAAACATTCATGTTCCCACAAAAACGGGGGAGTGTTTGTGACCGTCGGCGCTTGTCGATAGGCGCAAGAGTCCGTCTCGACTCACATGAGATGGCTTCACTTTTCCAGAGAATCATCCGTGGACTTTAGTATGAGTGCTGAGAGAGGAGAGCCAATTCTCTCGCTGGGTTTCAAATTACGCTCCGCGAGAGAAGGTAACAGCGATAAACACCGAAGCAGAATCAAGAGTTTGTCTGTCATCGCCCCCGTGCTGTAGTTATTCTGCATTCTGGACACAGGCACGCACGCACCCCTAAATCACGCTGTTGGCTCGTCCGCGTACCCACGGGGGTAATCTCATGCCCAAGAAGCTAACAATCGATTTGACTACCAGATGCAGGTTGAAGCATAACATACATCGGATAGTCGGCGTTACGGTACTGCACGACAAACCTCCCGATTTAGCCTGTCGAACACAACGTTTGGGAAACAGGGCCAGTCCAGATTCATGGTTTACCGATTGGCTTCTATTCTTACACACAAAAGCTGGAAACAATACGGCGTTCAATTGGGCTGGCCTGGGCTGTCGCACCTTGGAACGACTGAGGCCCCTTGCTGCGTGTCCGGACTCGGGGGTGTATTCCCAGGCCTCGACATGTGAACAGACGACAGGGGTTAGAGTTTGCCTAACACGTCACGCCGTCAGTGGTTCAAGGTCTAACCTGAACTGGTAACCGCGACGACGGGGGAGCACGCCCCACGCAGTCCGCTCGAAATGTATACATTCTGTCAGATCCTCCGAAATTCTCATCAGCATGGCACGGGCGGTATCTCAAGATACATTATGGGTGTCGGTTCTCTCCTGGACCCTAGGCGCTTCGCCCTCCATGCAGATGTTCCCGCGATCCCATAGGTCACCTGCTCCAGTAACGCCGAAGTATTCCGTCCTCCCACAGGACTTACATAACTACTTTCCCATTATCAAAGACTGATTGCTAGAAACTGCGCTCGATAAGTAACCATGCCATATGCAAATCACATCGCGGAGTGCACATTCTCGGCTGCGAGCGAAAAGAAAAGGAGTTTGCTTCGACATTTGCCGCCTGTGGTCACATTTTGGTGATGCTCCAGAGCTGCGTCATGCTTCTCGATTGCGTGGACTAAGGGCATCTGGGTAATACACCCCTTAAAAGGGGCTGATACAGCGTCTTGTTTGAAACCTTCCATACTATCTCGCTTCGCTCCTCAACGATGGATCCATCTGCAGGACGCCGTCCCTCCCAAGCTTCCTCTGAAGTGCAACATTTTATAGGTTATGTAGAGACCACCACTGACGCTCTCCGCCTAATCATGGCCGCACGCCAAGGCATTATCCCGCGCATCACTCGACGGCTGAACGATTCCGAGCGTAGGTCCATGATAAGAAGCGGCGCCGTGTTCGTCTTCTGTGTCGAGGAGAGTGGGATTAAGCGTTGGACAGAGGGTCTCTCATGGTCGCCCTCGCGGATCGTTGGCAATTTCCTGGTGCGTCTTGCTTTCCTCATGTAGCCATGGTTACGATTTACGAGGCCGCCACTAAGATGTACCGCGAGGTCGGTGAGCGGAATTCAAATCGGGGAGCGGACACCGCGCTGCTTCCGCCCGGAACGTCGACCTTTCGTGTCGTGCCACCAAGCTCTCCTAATAACTCATACTTCCAAGGAAGACTAGATGCTGGCGGATCCCGGGATCCCGGTGGATCCATGCGGCCGAGCGGACTGATCAAGAAGGTGAAGAATATCTATTCATTCAGACAAGCACGCGCTGACTCATTGTAGACCATCACGGTGAAGGTATCCGGTACGGACCACCATCTCGTTTCTTATTATCGAGAAGAAGACGTCGCCCGGGGCTCGTTGCTGCGCCCGACAAGCAGACCAGATATCATGCGCCTCACCATCCCTCCAGAGATGGTACGGGCGACAAACTTCCGGCATCCTCCCCACGTAGAAATTGGTCCTGACGGAAATGCACATATGTAAAGAAAATTTACTCCGCCTTCCGCCTTGTGTACAACAGGACGGTGACATTGTTCATGCGCCACCCCCAGATACGATGCCGAAGAGGCCGATTCCACCAGGCGCCAATACGATAGGGCTTTGTTGTCTTCCGCATCCAACCGGGCGGGGCCTTCTCCTGATCATGTGCCCGCGTACCCCATTCAGCAGAGCGAGGCAGCCACCCCAACGCGGGTGCCAGCCAGCAGTTTTGGCGTAGAGCGACCTCTCGCGGCCGGTCCACATTTTTCCCAGGTGCCTGCCGAACAAGCGCGAGCACGCACCAGCACCGGCACCGGCACGAATTACTCGTGGTCGCCCCCACCTACGCCCGGTGACCCTGGCACTCCCCCGCATAGCGCTCGCTCTTCACTGCCGTGGACACCTGCAGGGCCGCCCTTCCACCACGACGCGCACCCCACTCCCGAGCACGAGCCGTACTACCCACATCCCCAGGATCACCCGAGCGCCTCGCCGAGCGTGAACCAACGGGAACTATATTCGAGTTACTCACACCATTACGCACGAACTGGGGCACCCGCGTGGTCACCACGCCCGCAGAATTCCTCGGACATGGCCCACAGACGGATCACTTCAACCCAGAATCTTGGTTCTATGACCCAGAACCAGAATCCGAATCAGCCTTCTTATACTTCTCCGTATGTGGATGGACATCGCAGAGGCGAGTACGATAGCGCGGCTACGCGTGGAGCCTAGGAAAAAAAAAGGGGAGGGAGGGGTGATTGCCCTACATTACCGAACTGTGATCAGAAAGAAGGCAGGGCTTCTGATCACGGCTGGACATTGACTACTAGAGCCCGAGCTATGGCTCTATGGGTTCTATCTATCGCTTGCTTTTTGTAGGTTGCAGAACTCCTTGTGGGCACCGATCATGGACTCGGACATTTGATGACCTCAGCCGTATCATGTACGATATGTCTCGCCTTCGCCGGGTTGTGTAACAAAATGGAGGAATTTCCGCGCAGCCTTACGTATGACGCGTCGCCGTCACCGTGCAGTTCCAGAAAATTTTGTGCTACTCTTCAAGCTAGGGGATGGAAATATTCTGGCGCCGTTGTCCGACTCGCGGTGCAAAGTGGGCCCGTTCCCAGACAGTTTCATTAAGCTGCACCGGATTCGGAGTTGCTCATCTGATTGGAGTGGGTTATTGGATATTGGTTTCCGTGCAGTGGCAATGGGCAGCTCCGGATCATCACTTCGATCTGTCCCCGACACACCTTAGTCTCGATCTCATGATGGTTGCACTTGTCCGAGTCCTAGGCCTAAGGCCATACCCTTCCCTTCCATCCGCAACCCCAGGACAATGATCTCAGCTAGGCTAGGGCTGCCTGAAATTGATGCATATCAAGGGATACCCTCTTCATCAAATTTATTGCATCGTGGGTACGCGTTGATGGGACACAGAACTGATCAGCCTAGACTCATTTCGTCTGAATTGCCCCGATTTACCGTTCGACATCCATGAAGTAACCAGCCGATCCGACGCACATACACGGCCGACTCTGTTGCCCCCCTCATCGCCGATTCGGAAGAGCAGCATACGGCCCCACCGATGTAGATGTGACGTCTCTCCCCTCCCCCCTTCCATTACGGCCACCTATCCGCCACCACCGGTACGCCGTTCGATAAATCCACGAATGTTCGCATGGCCCTCGACGCTGCCAAAGAAGCACCGCTTAGCCGCATTATCCCACAGCACGACGTTCAGCTGTCGGGCATAGTTAAGGACGTATTCATAATCTGCTTGGGACGCGAAGGCAGTGTACAAGAAGCCTGAGGCCACGCAAGAGACAAAGTTGAGTTTAATAAACGGTATGACAGCACTAAACAGCTTGACGAGACTCCCACTTACCTTCTTGCGTCTTGATGCGGTTGCGCTCTAGCTCCCAAAGGCGGATTTGATCTTGCACGGTCACAGGAAGCAGGGGCTTCTGTAGGACATGAGGAGGTCATCAGTAGGAGCTGCATCGTCAGTGGATGTAGCGTACGTTCTTGCGCATCTGTGGATGTGCATAAGTTGTGAGGTAGTTGATGATCTGATGACACAGAAGAATGAGCATCCGCCTTATCACTACGCCCCCCCGTTAATTTGACGGGGTTCGCGCGGCAAGACCCCGTTGCAGGAGTATTCTCGGAGATGTGTGGTGAGTCCTACCTGGTCTGCTGTGATGCCGTTTACGAGGGCCTTTCGTACACTCTCACGTGTAACCGAACCCACTACCAGGTTTGGGAAGCGAGATTTTACGGAGACAAACAGATTCAGAACCGCAGTCTGGAGTGGGTTGTCTATGGGCTGAGGTCAACCATGTTACACGTCGCAGACAGATGTGGGCATACCAGTGTACGCATAAAGTCGGTAATTTGTCTCGAGTATAACAAACCCCTGGTCCGCGCCGCCCAAATTAGTCGCTGTAGGCAACGGCGGCAGCGATGATGTCAGGGTCGTCGCCAAGCGCGTCGGGCTGAAACGACGAGACGATGCCTGCGGAGTTGGGGTCAACGACTCAACAAAAAAAAGCGGGCTTTACCTTGCGCTGCCAGATGAGGCCATAGTCGCGCAAGTCCTCTAACATCGCCCGTTGGGTATCGGTTAGATTCTCTGTCGAATATTCCTAACAATACCATCAATCAATTCTCCGACTCGGATAACACGAAATATCCCACTCGACCGAGCTCCATGGTCGATAACATGAACAAGAAGCTCAGAACCTCTACAAGATCCATTTGCCTTTCCTGGTGTGACCCTAAATTAGTCGAGCGCCGACAGAATACGATCAGAACAATACTCGCACCTCGACCATTTGGAGATACTGTAACAACAACTCCCAAAGCTGCGCGTGGGGCGTGTGTAATAAGAATTGAAATCCAGAAGACGTTATCTGAAGTTGGCCCCTGCAAAGCTTGCTACATTAGGGATATCTGTCACGCGCATGACTGAAAATCCTGACTGATTCATTGACATGAGGCCGCTGCGCTGCAGGAGGAAGAGGACGCCTTGAGAAGGCTTGATGGGCATCTGACCAGTCCCCGAGGAGACCATGTAATGTAGAACAGTCTAGAAATTGTCAACATTAGGCAAGATCCGTCGCAAGCCGTACACACCTCCCAACGCTCAAGGGCATACGCATCTAAGGCATCTACTGATGGGGCAGAGCGTTTCTCGTCCGGCTCTGCCGGAACGCCGAAGCTAAAACTGGTTCCGCTAAGGCGCACCAACTGGTAAGTTCATAGAGAAAGGAATGACAAAGGTGGACCAAATGTACCCCCCAGTGATAGCGTGTCGCATGCTGGTCTTAAACGGAGGGCTCAACCCAAGTTTGGTAGCGGAATTACTCGACAAGACGTGTAATCGAGCGAGCGAAGCGAGGGCATCGTCAAAAATCCTGGCCAAGCGTATAAATCGTATCTAACCAAATGGAAAAATGGATATGGTGCCCACGCTTTCCCTTCCTTTGTCACCCAGGACGACATAGTGGACGTCGGAATGGCCGACTCGAGCCACAGAAGGTTCATGACAAGTTGGCGCTCAACGGCTCCCAGGAGACTTTAGATATATCAGAACGCGTCCAAAGGACCTATTGCGCGTTTAGGCCTACCGAAATATGGAAAGACATGAAGAAGGGCGCTGATACAGCCGAGTAAGGGAGGTTTGGGACTGGGTTTGAAGAAAAGGGAGAAGCGCATGGATGCGGTGTTCTTGTTGGTCCTCGGCCTTTCTGGTGGCAGTTGGCATGCTCAGATCAAAGTGTTCGGGTTGCAACGATGTCGTTGACTCGGACAAAGTAGGGTGGATGCACCCGAGTCCGACGTGGCGCTCCGAACCGTAATCCATTTTCACACAAATGTTTCTATACAGTACAGTTTATACTACAAAAACGTGCAAGAATCAAAGCCTGGGGAAAATTTTCAGTTAGCATATCATGAAATAACTCGACGATGATAGCGCGTGCTATAAAAATCAGACATCCATTGGAAGGACTACTGCCCTCATCATGCCGACCCCCACCTCACGCCCAGCGCACCGACCCGGAGGACGGCAGTCCACGCTCCACTCAGCTAATGGGTTCAGCGAGTGAGAGGGGAAATATAGACGTTCGGTATTGGGGGAGTACTCCTCGCGGGAGGGCACTAGAGTGGAAACTGCGAATTTCGGCGTTGTTTCATCTTGGCAGCGCAAGAGACAAGACGGATATCGGAACGAAAGTACTCACCGAGAGCTTTGATGACCACCAAACTGAAAACTAAGAAACGGCATGACAAGAGGATGCAAGTAATTAGCGCGCTATTCAGACACGGAAACGAAGCACGATATGTCAGACAAAATGGTACTGGCAAGCACACTGTGCGTCATTAGACGCGTGTCTGTTGCGAACAGACAACTCTATTCCTCGGCATGGTCGTATAGGACGGGGAAGAGAATAGGGTCATCTTGAAAAAGAAATGAAAACGGGAGAATCAACACTTACAATGCGAATGAATGTGTTGAGTGATGAGGACAGAATAAAATTTTATAGGCGAGTGTGTCGCCGTGGTCCGTGCGCGGATGATATAATCGGATCACGTGCACTGAGTCCTCGGCAGCCGCTCAACACTTTGACATCGACATCGACGACGACGCTACCCAAGAGCCATCTTCTTTACGGAACCTACGAGGCGAGATGCCCGTTGAAAGAGAACTCACCCCTGCCGTTCTGCGACGTCGCTCCCATCATGAAGTTATCGATGTTGATGAGCTTGACGATGAGCCGGATCGACGTCGGTCAAGGCGCTCTGCGCCTCAGGACAATTATTCCAGAGCTTCAATACCGTCGGATATCATTGTATTAGACAGCGACGATGATTCAGAACCTGGGCCGTCTACGCGGCAGAGACAGTCAGGTGAGGCCACTCCTACCTTTCCATGCTTGCCTGACCTAATCGATGATTCGAGATGCCCGATTACGCCCGCCTCCTCCGCCAGTCCAGATCATCCAGACTCCACCTCCAGTCCCACCTTTACCACCGCGCCCTCGTCCACAGCATCTCCCTCCAGATGTCATTCGTCCGAACGCTGAACCTTTCGCGTTCGAAGGAACGATGGCCGCTCGCGTGGCAAGGCCTACGTCATATCCCCCTCCCGGGAATGCACCACCCTCTCGTCATCGCCCTGTTATCAACCTTGGGGGTGGGTTTATTTCGTCAAGCAATCTTGAAGCCGAATTTTTACGGCGGCAACAACGAGATCGCGCGCGCCAGCGCTATTTTGAACACCTGCGGATTGCGCGGGGCATATACCACCGCCATGGCTTTCTCTCACAGACTATTGGCCGTATCTTTCCTTCGTGGCTCTTTGGTGATCCGACGGAGGAGGAAATGTTAGATGCTCTCGCCTTTTCCGAATTGGCTGCCGGGGAAGCTAGTCCGTACGGTTTTGGAGACGATGAAACCCCAATACGACGTACGACGAACGAATACCGCGTTGCCTATACTCACCCGTATCCTCCCGCTCCTGGCTTTACGCACGACTTTGAGTCACCATCACCTTCTGTCAGCGTTATTGACGTGGACGAGGAGCCCGGCCCCAGCGCGAAACCCTCTGGGTCGTCCTCGCTCAAAAAGAACGAGAGTCCCATTACACTCGTCTGTGCTCGTTGCTTGGACCCTCTCGTTTTGGGTTGGAGCAACATGTCCGAAGATGAACGTACTCGTTGCCGGCTCTGGGGCTTGCGTTGTGGGCACATGCTCGACGGTAAATGTATCGGTGAGCTGATGAAGCCGCACCCTACACTCGAGTTAGAGCTCGCCAGCACGGAACCTGCGGCCGTCGAACCTCATGATAATAAGTCACAAGGTCTTTCAAATCAATCCCACGATAGGACACAGAATTTAATTCTGGGCGACACGAATCTTCCTGGTCCTAAGTCCCCTACTGGCCCGACGAGAGCAAGAGGGAAAGCCCGTGCGATCGAACAACCGTCTCAATCATCTCAGCCTGTCGATGGCGCTAGCGAACGGACAACTTTCACTGAGGACAGCTCTATACGTTCGCGCTTACGCCCACGGAACGATCCTAGACATGTAATTCATATATCTTCATCATCGCCCTCGTCATCTCATGTCTCTACTCAGCCCTCATCACAACGTCATTCAGCTGCCAACATCAGCCACCAATCGAAGAATCGACCAAAGGGCAAGGGCAAACAAAAGGCAACGAAACCTGTGATCCTCGAACGGCACGAATGGCGTTGCCCTGTGGCTCTTTGCGAACGTGTACATCTGAGTCTTCATATTGAATCTCAGGGTTGGGTGATGGATGAAACGCAGGGCGCAATCCCTATCTTTGCGTGATGGTGTGAGTTGACAATTATATTGGAATCATTCCTCTAACTTATCAATCTGCAGTGCCTGTCAAGCCGTGATATTTCTGTAACGACAACTTGACATCCACCTGTTCATCACCCTGTCATGCATCCGTTTTTGGTCGAGCAAGCGCTGATTGATAATATAGCTCTTTCTCACTGCATGTATGCAACCCTTTGGGCGGTGTGTGATGGTGCAGCACTCGTCTATCTCAGTCTCAAACCCTCACAAATCCTCAGGCGCTTGTTTACTGTTCTCGGTCATCAGGTAGGATAGAGTGATGAACGATCGGATCCCGGATCCAACAGTCATTGGCTACATTAAGCTCGCGGCGCTGTTGATCAAAACTTTATTCGAGTTGTGCAAGATGGCGGCAACCATCTTTCTTCGTCCCTTCTTGATGGTTTGTCTCTGTACATTCAACCTCTCGGCAGTACTTGCACAATTCTCAGGTCCCCCTTCTCTGGTATTGCCGTTGCTTCGTCACGCTAGCGTTCAATGAGCGGCCAATAACCGCACTTACGATATCACAATTGAAACCTCAGTAACCGCTCTTAGGTTGAGGTCTAGGCGAAATTTCGGCACTGATTGAAGGCCTACGCATGTGGTAGGCACGGACCCTTCATTCGTTGATGCTGGCCTCAATAACACGTAGCTCCGTACGCTGGAATTCGAACCTAAGCCGTTCTTAATTGGACTCGGGGGATTATTCCCCCGAGTTTGTGAACGTTGTCTCATCTCCTTTTAAGTACCGCCCACCAAGGACGTCCCATTCTCGCGTTGATATCGCTTCATTGTACCTTTCTTTGCGAAGTAGGGTGTAAATGCAAATATTCCAAGGAAGGGCGTTCGCTGACCCGATTCGCTCGGGAAAGGTTTCAAGTCCCAACCCCAGTCATCAAAAGCCACGAGCACCAGTGGGACGGTGAACTGAGCCTGGTCCTCACATTCGCGCCGTAATAGCTCTGACGTGCTTTTGTTGTTTGACATCATGCATGGGAAATCTGTTCAGTCTGCGACTATTAAGTACTGCTCGCCTGAGTAATCATCAACCACGTGATGGCGCTGACCGTTCTAGCGCGCAGGATTCACACAACTCACAACGGATTCCTGACTATCCATTCCCGCTCTTCTCCCGCCCTATAAGAACGATATGACAGGCACCAACACCTTTCGTTTCTCACGAACCAGGGTCAAAGACCACGCTCATTTTGGGAACCGGTATCACAGTCGCTTCCGTTTCTCAGCGTCAATTCACTTTTGGGGTTGCTCTCCGATGCTGCGGTCAAGCAGCCCCGCGCAAGGCGGTCCAGCTTGCAACAAATTGACATCGCGGCTTTCTCGGCACGGGAGGGAAGGTGCCTTTTCCACATCCACATCATTTTCTGCCCTCCCAATGTCGCCCCGAGCTAAATTGGATTGGAGCTGACATCCCAAGGCCTTTCCGATGCGATGCAATACTTTGGTGCTCGATAGCGCCAAGCGCCGGAGGATGATCGAACCGCTTCCGCGCAGTTCAAGTGGGACCCAGTGGGATGAGAACGCGACGGGAGATGCCATTCAGGCTATTGTGAGTGGTAGAAGGTTGAGCCAGGAATCGCTGATGTTTGGGCAGGGAGAAGGCAGCGATGCTCACGAGGGCGAGCCTTATCTGTGCCGACATTGTATACCCGAAGCCGATTGTAGGGTTCTTGAAAATAGGCGCTTACTTCTTCCTTTTCCTTTCGTGGGTTGCCTAGTACTGGAGCGGAACCCAACTTTGGAAACAGACATCATCCAAGGTTTGTTCGTTCATCACAACATCACGTCAAATGAAGAGTTGAGATAACTTATAGTTATAGTCGTGAGACACTTCCAATCCGGTTTCCTGGGTCCTTCGATACAGCCAAAGATATACTCGTTTGATCGGTCCCTATACCCCCACGGAGGTCTTACCGCAGTTAGACCTGAGAATCAGCAAACACCTTGTGATCGAAAACGATTGTTTCGTAATGTTCAATGATTTCATGAATTGTAGGGCAGATGTTTCACTCAAAGTGGAAAGCGCCCATTCTGGCTCATTCCGTGTACAAAATAACTCCTGGATGGCGTCTCAATTCATTCGTGGAGCGCTAAGCTGTCACGCATCCCACCGCACCATTTCGACAGCAGAGATGGCCTGTCCACTTTCGCTCCAACTTGGGAATTGGCTGCCACCTGTTGAAAGCCGAGCCCTCAATCTAGACCGCCTGTACATGATGTCCTCATGTGGGGGATGCGAGGTAGTTCTACTTCCCAGCATCAATTCCCGGCAAGAAATAAACTTTGGCAAGCCGACTGAAATTGCACGAGCGTGGCACCGCATAGGCCAACGATACGCAACAGGTCCCGCGACACATGACCATGCCCTTGTTCTTCTAGTCCTTCCGGAGGCGGGTTCTTGGTCGTATGACAGATTGTTTTCTCCATGTGTGCAGGGACGCGGCCCCTTTCTCTTCAGCAACCATCACTTCTTCGGTACCTACCGCGCAGAACCTCTCGTGGATGAATTCACGGATCCGATCGAATGTGTATACGTACGTTCGCGATCTATTCCGATTCGGAAAGCCCTTACCACCAGCGGTCGAGAACATCTTCCCCCGATCTCGCCGTGTCCAGGGTGTTCCCCTCACCTCGCGTGCTTGCCAATTTCATCCTCTTGCTGGCCGGGGTTTCCCGACATTGGAGAGACAGATATTCGGTGGTTGTAAATGTGACTCCTTCCCGACCGCACTCCAACCTATGCTCCTTCTGGCTCTTCGTGCTCGTGGACCATTCGTAAGCTCCCCTCAGACGCGTGGCTGTGTATTCAGACGACTTTTCGAATCCATCAATTGGTCTCTTGGCAGGCTGTGCCGTTCGTCCTCACGAGCAACTGAGCGCATCGTGACAGCTCCGAGCCTGGTTGCGTGTTATCCTCGATAATACATTCGTTCAATCAAATTCTACCTGTGTATCATTGACGACAATTACATATAATCGAGATACCACGCCTCGCCTCCTCAGTCTGTGAAAAAAAAAAACTGCCAGGAGCCCGTTGTAGGCGACTTCGGCTGTTCTGTACTACGTCTGAAACGGACATGGCGCTGTTTTTTTTTTCTTCCCACACCATCATAACCTGCGGTCTCACAAGAATAAGCCGGATTCGGAACGGGAGGTTCCCAAATTACTTACCTTGCAGGGGAGCTCGGTTGCGCAACTGGCTGGGCAGGAATTGTGAGGCAGCTGAGCGCTATTGACTTCTTCCCTGCAGGCGCTTGAACGCTTAGCGGTCAATGTCCCTGACCAGCCCTCCAAGGCCGACTGGCGCGCGAGCCACTTGAATACTTGGATGACCAAAATTAGTCTTCCGTTCGTTCGCTCGCTCGGAGGGTTCGCGACTATGCGAACTGACTGATGGTGTTTTTGCTTAATGGGCTTATCCCTCAAACCACCTCACGGTCGGTCAAAACGACATCACGAGCACCCCGAGTCCGAACGAATCCACGTCTGGCCGCCAAACAAGCTACCACGGATCCAATAATCGAAAAGATGACAACGCCACAACTTTCTAACGTGTACATACATGCATACATACTATACAAGCAACTGGTGACGCGCCGGGGGGGGGGGAAACCCGCCGCTACGTGGTGCCCAGCGCACGTCGGCGCTGTCTGCTGCCAAAGCACGCTTTGCGGTGCTGTTGGTGTAAATGTGTTACGGAGGAGAGGAGGAATGTTGGTATTCCGCTCTACGTTCCGCGCCGGTTGTGCATAGGGACAGTGATAGGTACGGTATTAGTGGGCAAGCCGAACTTGAAGCCTGAGGGGGGGGGGGGGGGCGGCATCGTGACTCCATAGGCACCTCGGCGCTGTTCGGATCGCTGCGAACTGCGATATGATGATGGCTGTAGGCATCGATCGCCGAGTGATGCCGAGGCCCCCGTTTCAACCCTTCCCGCGATGACGTCGTAGTTGTAAATTTGAAGACCTTTGAAAGAGCGGACATCAGTTCCGACTTCATACGCTCATGCTCAATTCGGGGATGATCGATGATGGGTGAAAGTTGGGTACAGTACAGTATGATAGACAGCATTCCAGCTATCAAACGGTGTCAGAGTGCAGTGCTCGAGCGCACAGTAACATGGATCGACGTTTCACCCAAGTCATATCATATAGTAGTATGCAGTACGGTACACCATTTCCGAAACACAGCAAACATTATACTGTAAATCCTCTCGGAATTGACGAGGGCCGTCCGTCGTCCGTCCTCCAAACGTGAATTTTCTCTTCTCGTCGTGCGACGGCACTCGCTTCTACTTGGAGACCCCTAAAAAAAGCAATATGACGTTTCTACCAATGTGCATTCAGTACAGTACCACACGCCACATTTCCCTCCTCTCCACCGATTCTAGGCCCTAGCCGAGATGATGCGAAGGTCGTTCCGGGCGGGGGCAATCGCCGGGCAGAGGTCCCAACTACCACATGGGACCGGCAAAAACGGTTTCCCTGGCCGCTCGCTCAGACGCAGCGCAGTAGCAGCTGTAGCTGTAGGCCCCAGTGGTACTACAACTGCGACTGCGGCCCACGTCACAAACGAAACATATACAGATACAGATATAGATACAGTCATCGTCATCAAGTTGAAGCAAGCAAGCGCACAGCCGCAATTCCGAGACAGCACCCGGGCTGCCGGGCATCGAGGGGTTGTCGGGCACAGTCACGTCGACGGCAACAGTTTTGTTGCTGCTGCGACACTTGATACAGTAGAGGCACATGTATGCTACAGTACTTTTTTTTTCGCAGGCACGGCACGACGCTGTTGTTCCGAAGATCCGTTCGGTTTGGGGTTTGCGTTCGCGTTCATGTGTGTGCGAGGGAGGGGCGTGCACAGCACGGTCGGCTAACACACGGCATGTCAGTTGACGCGCGTCGACGGCCGCCGCAGCCGCTAGTTGTTCCCCCGGCGCGCACCGCTCCGGCGGCGGTTGCTCGACAAGTGTGCAGTGTCTGCTGTCACCTTTTCATCATTGGCACACGTTTGAGGGGTAGTCGTGGTGGTCGTGGTAGGCCCGAGCACCCGTTAAATTGTGATGGCCTTTCGGCCGGGAACCCATATAGCATAAGGCGGCGTTGCATGTTTCTTGCCCATCTTGTTTGTAGCGCCACCGGTACGTAGACACGACGAGGAGCACGAGGGGCAGCAGCGACACCAGTCTCGCTTAGCCGGTTCAAACATGTTCATTGTTATTCAGGCTCAATGTGTGTGGAAAAGCAAATCCCCGCAGAGAGGGTCACGCGCGTACGTTAATTCCGGTGATCGCGGGGTTCTTCTTCTTTTCAGTTCCCTAGCGATAAAGTAGACCAAAGGTGGATTTGGCAACTCGAGGCCTTCTTTCATATGGGCGCAGCATGCGCATGGCACACAAAAAGTGTACTTTGGGGAAAAGAAAGGGCCAATCGGCTGCGATTCTCCCCCTTCCCCCCGCCCCATTCCACTTCCACATCGAATCGTCGCGATCAGGGCTGCATATTTGCGTACAGCCTCGTGAGAAAAAAAAACGTGGGATGACGGGAAGAAGTGGGTGGATCGACGCTTGCGCTTGATTGCAATAACTTCTATTTCCATCTAAAGTGCGTCGTCCTCGTCGTTGTCATCCTCGTCTGTTCTGCGCCGACCCATGTGCGCTGTTTTCTTTGCCTGGGAAGGGAAAAATATAGCGCCGCACTCCACTCCACAGCATTATGATATTGTTGGCTTGATCGCACACCGCCTCCCAAGTAGGGCAGAGAAAGAACACTGGCAGGGACGGACAGGGAACCTCGCCATTCATATTGACGTGACGTTGAAATGGGACAGGTTTGACAAGCATACATACAGTACAGTACGTTTTTTGAACACAACACATGGGCGCAATCGTAATCTGTCATCACTGTCACGCATCGCTTCCGCTGCCCTCCGATGAGGATGCAGCGCCCAGGGAGGGTCCTGGGAGGCAAGGAAAGGAAAGGAGATGAGCAGAGTAAGCAATGAGTCAGCCGCTTGTGCGCGGGCGACATCTGATTCCCAATCATTCGACCATTCTAACGGCGATCAAAAATTATTGTGTTGTGGCTGCATCGTGAATAAGAATGATCCAATCATTCCATTAACTTTTTTTTTTTTTCCGTTGAAAATAGGCGTGTTGATGCATGTTGCCAAAAACCATTACAGACGTCTATTCAAAACGTATCCTTTTTCGAGATGACGGGTCGCGGTCGCTAGGCGCAGCCGTACATAACATAGATGCGCGCCGTAAGAAATTGAGAATTTCATTGAGCGTGGGGTGCATAGTTCCGCCGGTCACCGGTCACTTCCGAAGAGAACGAGTTTGTTTGGTTTGGGCGCCGCATGATGAGGATGATGATTGACTGTTGGGAAGCAGGCGGCGGCGGCGGTGTGAGTGTTGGCATGGCCGTACAGAAGAAGGACGCCTGTCTGTACACATGGGGCTCGCCAAAGGCCATTCGTTCGCTTCGAGTGCCAGGTGCCGGTAGGGGCACAACTTGAGAATCGTGCCAAAGAGAAGGACGGGTAGGAGTCAATGATAAGACGAGAAGATTCGGGAGAGAAATCGGCGATCGCATCGCATCTGGGGTGACCGTGGACGATAAAAAGAATGAGCAAGGGGGAGAGGTGGAGGGCACTCGATGAGATCAGGCGTCGGGACTCATTTCCGCAGCAGCGAACCGGAGACCGATGCGGGGTTCGTTCCAGGGTAAATTTCTACTCTGCATGATGTTAAGATCATTGTTCGTTCACTTCCGACTCCGGCTTACAAACCTCACACGGAGCTCGTTCGCCTTCCCCTTGCCTCCCATCCCCTTCAATCTACTATAAATCTCACATCATGCTCCTCTCTTTCTCATCTCCCCCCGGACCCCAACATGCTCACCGACGACCTCCCCTGGCCAGAACTCGGCAACGTCTCCAGAGGCGCCACCAGAGGCAACCAAGGACAGAAGGGTGTTCTCTCCCCTCCCAACCCCGACGGCCGCTCCCTCATTCAGCTCCGCGTTCAACCCGGCGTCCTCACAGTCCTCCTCAACAAGCAGGCCACAGACTGGTACCGCGCCCTCGACGCCGAGGTCAACCACGCCCTCAAGCTCACAAAGACCTACTGGCGCAAGGCCCGTCGACGTCAGGACTATGACCCCGTCGCCGACCAGGACCACATGGAGCTCCACGAATGGCTCCAACAGCTCAAGGACAAGGTCATGTCCCACCTCGAGCTCCTCATGCAGCGTGGCGACATCAAGGGCCCCCCCTACGTCATGCCCGACAATGTCGAACTCTCTTTCCTCCGAAAGTTCATCGAGCGCCAAGCAGCAGGCATTCCGCATAATCCCCGGCTTCGGAAGGCATTTCTCGACAATCACCATTACACCCCTCCAGCACGTCTTCTCCCACCACCCCCCTCCGAGTCTCCGGAGCCCTCGGACGAATCCGTGCTTGACGGCGCCTCGAGCGATGATGCCTCAGACACCGATCGTAAGCCTCTAGTCCGTGGTCAGTCCTGCATTTGCACAGCGCTCCTTTCCGCAGTTCTCCTTGACTCATCATCGCCATTACAGACCGCTCCGTGTCGCGCTACTCTGGGCCCGTCTCCTCCGTCACGTACTTGGCGCCAATAAAGTCCAGCCCCCGGCTGGGCAGTATCAGAACCCTCGAAGACGAGGCAGAATCTTCCAGTCCGTCGACATTTGATGCTTCACCTGATCATGCCACTCACCATCTTTCCAGGTCATCACTTGCAGGGTGCCCGCGCTGCACTGCGGCGTGCCCAAAAAGCCACCCAAGAATCTTTCGCTGCTTACACCGCCTCTTTGGAGGCGGAACGCCGAGTGTCGCAGGAGGTGGTGGCACTCGAAGACAGGCGGGATCATCTTTGTAATTGCATCATTTCCACTTCCCATGTCCCCTCGTTGACAGTTTCCCTCCCTCCCTTTCTCTACAGTAACGTTGATCCTACGTCAGAACCAACGCCCACATGGTGCGCACTGCCCCTTCCCTGGGTGCGCGTGCATTGAGGGCGGCCCAGACGGCATCTCGACGTATCCCCGCAAGTCGTCTACGTACGACCCGGAGCCCGTGCGGTATGCGCCCTACACCGCTCAGCCACCGCCACCGCCGTCGTCATCGGGGCCCGTTCCGCCGATGCGTTCTGCGTATGCATGGGACGATCGCGAGCGCGAAGACTTTGGCTCGCCACACACGTCGAGCGCCAGCGCCAGCGTCGGCGGATCGCCTGCGCGGAAGCACGCACGATCATGGGACTCTGAGGTGAGCCTTATCTCACTCCACTCCGGCCGCAGCACTCGGCTTTTCATCAGTGCCCCGGCCCCCGTCTGCTACCGTGAACGGTGGGAGAAAAAAAATAAGGGGGTGGGGCGGTGGAGAATCTCCGATCTGTGTTTTGTTTCTTCTCGGAGAATGGTTGTGCTGACTCGCGTGAATGCTTGCAGGACCCACCGCTTCGGAAGCGCCTCGCAGGGTCCATGTCGGGATCGCCACCGATGCATGGATCGTGAGACGTGTTGCGTGTGTGTTTACTCCGCGGGCCCTCCAGTTGCACTGCCCTTGCTGCGGTCTTTGCCCTCTCATTATTGCCATCACTCGCATTGACAAATGCGTGGGTCGAGACAAGTGGCAAGAGTATGAATTAAGCGATGCTGATGCTGACACCCTAACGCTGACGTGAAGATACGATCAATGATCAAGATGACTTGATGTTTATTGACTCTCTGGATGGACCTCTTTTCTGCTTTTGACTTTTTTTTCTCTTGTGTTGAACGAGTCGTCGCTGGTCGATATGTATCGCCGCCCATATCCCACTATCATCATTGTCGTATTATATGATATCTTCATGTTTTAATCACGCTTTTTGTAGTAGTTCGTAAGTGCACGTATACCCTCCACCCTGTGTTAACAGCAACCAAGTAACGATTTATGTACGAATTTGAGTCTGAGGTGCAGAAAAAAAAAAACTCGAAACAAATAAAACGTCGATCAATGTCAAACCTGTTACATACATTTGTACAGGGTTTCTACGGCTCGTGGATTGTACTTCGTTTGAGTTGGAAGGGGAGCGCGGAGTGCGTTGAGTTTCACGGCCTTATTTCCACCGCCACTCCGACGAGTGAATGAATGAGGAGGGGGGCGTGGGACTGGACAGCGATGGGAAATGGGGACGACTGGAAGGACAAGGGGCATCCATGATGCATGATGGCACCTGCCACCGTGACCGCCGACAGACAAGGAGTCCGGTCGGAGAACTGGGAAGCTTCATTGGCACCTGCTTGAAGAGAGTCGAAACAAGGTTTTCGTCTCGAGCGAGATCTCGTCTGAAGTGCTGTGGTCTCCTTGTCTCGTTTTGGCTCCTTTTTCTCTCGTCGTGTGGGGCCCGCGAGCGTGTGCCCCATCCATCCCATCATGCATCGCATCATAACATTTCATTTATCATATCATTTTTGGTTTTTGCCCTTGCCCTGTTGCCGTTGCGCCCTTCCCTTGCGATGGTGAACTGAACTGAGCTTATTGGCAAGGAAAGGCGAGGAGAAAAACCGTTTGAAATTTGCTGCGCTGCCCCAATTGGCAGCTGGTGCGGCCCCTGTTTTGCAATCAATCCAACAACAAACAACGGACGGACGACTACGGGACGATAACGACGGCCGACGAACGGCAACGACGAAAACGGGAAAGAGAGGCGACTATTGATTGGCCCCTGGCCAGCATAGCGAGGAGAACAAAAACAAAACCCCGGATCAACGACGAATCGAATGGACGACTTTTTACCCACAAGGGACCTCCGAGTCCGAGTCCGAGTCCGAATCCTCCCCCCCCTTCTTCCAACACCCCCGGTGTTGTCGGAGGTTCACGCACGCACACGCACACGCACATCACGTATGTATCCAAAAGCAGCGGTGGGGTGGATGTGGGTCCAAAAGGAAACGTCTCCTTCTCTGATTGAGTCGCCAGCCAGTCGACGCGACGTGCGTGCGTCTGCGTCTGCGTCTCGACTCTCTCCTTCCTTTCTTTCTTTAGTAGGCAGCATACGCACCACACCGCACACACACACCCACAACGCACAACAACACGTGTCCCGTGTCCTGGTTATACAGTAAGAGGTAAAACTAATCCCCATCACCCCCATCGTCATCATCATCATTCCATCCTCGCCCCGGCGGTCGGTCGTCGCGATCAGTCAGACAATCAGTCAATCAGGGGGGAGGGGAGGCCCTACAGTAACATGTTTCCCACCCGCTTTCTAATCAATCTTCCACACACCGCCTCACCCCCTTCCTCCAGTCCCAGTTTGCCGCCCACCGAGACCCCGTGCTCGCGCCCGCTCGCTAATTGAACATGTCAGCAAGCTGCCAACAACACAAAGTTGTTCATTTGTGGCACTACGGTTACACACCGCCGGAGCTCACCCCCCCGATCTAAGCGCGCGCCCGGGTGTCCAGCCGACTAATCACAACATACTAAGCACGATCACCTGATGATTAACCCCTCCGTCGGGGGCTCTCTGCTCAGATGATGATTCAAATTGAATTGGCTTAGACCCGACTCGTAACCGTGGACGGTCTGGGCCTCCTCGGGCGGTACGAGATACACGTAGGAGCCTGAGAGCAATCGACCTTTTTTAATAACGCAATGTGCTAATGGTACATACAATAATAACATCATACAACAGAAATATCGGGGCTCCTGCGTGGTCGTGGTGCGACTTATAAGGTACGGGCTATGCATGGATGGGTGATGATTAACACGACGATCTGAAACAGGGCGCGGGCCAAAGTTTCGTTTGTAAAAAGCCTCATTCAGGGTTCCAGCGTGGCGCGCCGCCGCAAGCCCGAGCCCAAGGTACTGTACTACTACTGCCACAATTCACACCGCGTTGCTTCCGTCCACTGGCACACCACGCGATTCGGCGCGTATGACGCTCACAGGGTTTCGAGGCGACATTTTGGGTTCGGTCGCTTCTTGCCCAGGATTAAGGGTCCAGTACTGGAAACTGTGGAGCGAAGCAAGGAGGGAAGGAGGGGGAGGGGGAGGGGGGGATTGGCAAGGTCGTTTGCGTCAGCGCCCAGACCCCTCCGAAGAAGAAGCGCAAAGAGAGAGAAAAGAGCAGAGGGCACGCGCGAGCGAAATCATGACGTACTGTTTCAAACTGATGTAGATCGCAGTCGCCAGGAGCGAGCCCAGGCAAGGGCCTAGCCAATACTGTATGTGAAATTGTCAAAAGCAATGGCGTCAGCCCTTTTCGTTCGTTCTCGTTCGTTCGTTCGCTCATTCAGTTGGGGGGGGGGGGGAGGAGGGGCGTGGCGGGGACAGATGTGGGTCAAGGGGGTTTCCGGTCCACCATTCGGTTTTATTACAACCCCGCCCGCCGCCAATTTTCAATTCGTCGCGATAAAAAAAAGAAACAGGCACGACGAGAAGATCAAAAAGACCCGACGTACGATCCACTGCGTGTTACTCGGAAACCCTGACACTACCGCGGGTCCAAACGAACGCGCCGTGTTCATGCCGGCGCCCGTGTAGGGCACAGCGAATCTGCGATTTCGATTTTTTGTCCGTGTGGAGGGCGACAAGGCGTAAAGTGTCATGTGTGAGTTCCCGTGTGCGCGTGCCCCACAAAATGCCAAAAATGCAAATCAAGTTGAAGCCCGGGCCGGGAATTTAATAAGTCGGGGGAATCACTCACAAATGGCAAGCAAAGAGCGTCAGCCCGATCCCAATCTGCATTTTCCGTGTGTGGTCGGAGGCCATTAGCATTTACTTCACATCCCCCTCTCTCCTCAGGGGTGGGATGTCACGTACCGGAGCAAAGGGGGTCGAACTGTGCTTTTCCGCAGCTAGCATCAGCACGGAGAGGCAGAGCGCCGCGGTGATGAACATTTCGATGAACACGGCCTGAGCACGATTGACGTTCGAGGGAATCGTGCTGATGCCGAGTTAACCAATGTCCATATCAGTCGTTTGTAACAAATGCAGCGATGAGAATGGAAGGGAAAGCGGAAAGTGGGGAAAGGAGGGAGACGCGATGCAATACGACACGACACGTACTTGTACGTAACAGGACCTGGAGTAAGCGCAAGCACTATGCCTGCCGCTGAGATGGCACCCACTAATTGCGCGATGCAGTAAAGAATGAACCGCCTTGGCCCGATACAGCCAACGAGGAGGAGAGAGAGGCTGACGTCCGGGTTGAAGAGCCCGCCCGTCGCGCGGAAGAAGAGCCAAGCGGACACGAGCAGACTAAGTCCAAAGGCCGTCGCGATATACAACGCCCGCTCGAGGTCCGATCCCTGTAGCACATGCCCCTGTACTTCATGCGAACCCTGCACCGCGCCGAATGCCAGTAACAGAAACATCACCGTCCCAATAAACTCGAAGAAGGCCGCCTTGACATCATCCACGGCGGTCGTCCTTGGCCAGTAATTTCGGTGAGGTATCGTTGGTCTCGTCATCGTCGACCAGAAGAAAGATGCAGGAGATAGGAGTAAATTCTCCCCGTCTTCAAAGACCCGCCCATTGCGTCATTGTCAATGTGCCCAGTCGGCCAAGGCGATGTGTTTGACTACCCGCCTCGATCTTTCCGTCCTTTTTTGACAGATCCGTGCGATAGGAGCCAACATGACCACGTGATCGCGGATCGCCCATCTTGCAAGGGTTTAGGAGACGGTGAGCGACGGGAATGAGTATGAGCTCGATATCATTGTGACGGTGCGCATGGTAAGAGTTGTCCCTGTGTCCCTCGATCAGGTGGTGCTCCTCGGAAAATTTGACGTAGGACTGGCAGGACGAATCATTTCCGAACAATGGAGGACAGAATAACCTAGTCCCAATCCAGTTTGGAGTTTGCCCTCTGTCTCTTCGTCTGACTGCGTTTCTCCTTTTGCAGCATACGCTGCGCGTTTGCCTTCCGTTCTAACCCCCTCACGCGTTCCCTCTGCTCTTCCGACGGCTCATTCTGGATGTTCCGGGTTACAGCAGAACAAATCAGGGAATGCAACTACAGCAAATGGTAGGTTTTTTGTCACCTGCCGGAATGCCATCGGAATGATTGATACGCTCGTACCTTTGACAGACAGTCATCAACGTTCTGTGCCTGCGAACGATGGAGGGTCGATGTCAACAGAATGGAACGGGTTGATTTGACAAAATAGGGCTGCAGGGTTATCAATTCAGTACTAATGCGCGCATCAGGCCAGACAGACGCCCCAACACACCGACTCTTTGAGGCTATCGTGTGCCCAGGGAGGTATCCAAGTCGAGTCCAACGCACATCGCACAGTCGCCTTTGTGTTTACTTTATTGACGTTCTGCTCGACATCATTCGTTCGATACGATGCGGTGATAGGCATGATGCTAGGCAAACCTGACCACCGGGTCCGGAACTCCGGGAAAACGCGATGTCGACCGCCGCTCTAGGAATTCGGGATCCTCTAAAGCGCGCCACCCAGTCACGAGCAGCAGCGGCATCTTTCGAAGTTTCCAGATTTGAAAGAGGGGGCGGGGTGGGGAGTGACGTGGCTCCCAGCCTGTGTTTAGTTCTATGCCGTGGTGCGCGGACACCCACTAGCTGAACATGGACATGAGGCACAGATGACCCTGCAAGAAGAGCGTTCAAGGAGAGAAAGCTCGAACGGGCAAGAAGCATTTGCGTGTCTGTCGGACAGTGGCGTGTGATAAGAAAGCACTACAAAATTCGAGGCCCAATAACAGAAAACGTAATGCCCCGGCGAAGCGGTGAGCGCGCGGGGTCAGGCCGTCGAAGATGACAGCAGTTTTGACAACGTTCGCTTGTGGTACCTGCTGAAGCGTGGAGTGCTCCGACAAACTGTCTGACAGACAGTCCGAGTCGGTGAAACTGAAAGCGGCGACTGAGTCAGCGGCTCATTCCTGACTTTCCGCCACTCTCGCTCACGTTCTTCTGAGACTCGGGCTCAGCTCTTTCCCGGTCGCAACATCAGAATACAATCCAACTGAACACGGTGAAAATGGAGTGCTGATGCCCTACGTAAATGTGTGCAGAGCGCCATGCTTCCGGGCTTCCTCAATCCGCGGTTTCTCTTGTCTTCTTCACTTCACGACACAGTACGTTTTCTCATCTCGGGCCCTTGATGATGAAATGAATAGTACACGGAAAAATCCGCTTACGAATGGGCGGCGTGACACTTGTCTTGTTGGCTAACGAATGCACTCCCGCCGGACACCGCCTATCAGCGGCGCTGGTAATCGGGACTTCTATGTGCATAAGCTTTCTCGTGATTGCTATTGCTTTAGCCTGCCGCTTCTCGTCGTCATGCCCGAGGTGCGCAGGCGGACACGTGTCTGATACGGTATCATCAAGTTGGTCTCTTCAACGCCGGCCGAATGATGGGCGGTCGTAAGTTTTTTACTTCGGAGTCGCATGTCGTGCAATCATCAATCTTAATTTCACTTTGCCAAACACCGCACTGCGCTTTTTTTGCATTCGTATTCCTTGTTTCATACAAACGTCCGGGATCCCCGACCGGGGCATCCCTGTCTCGCCTCGTCTTGCTTCGACCTTCGATACCTTGTCGGCTTCGGCTTCGGCCTCCACCGACCTCCCTGCGTGGGCGCCGCTGCGCAGCTTACCATCACTTCGCGTGCCATCAAGGAATACACTGGCTCCAACTTGTCAAGTGGCCGATGTCCCAACGCGCGTCATTAGTGTTTGAACTCAAGCGATGAATGCTCTGCTACTATAGACACCGCATCAGTACGGCGGCCAGCGCAGCACCCTTCTGACATCATCAACCCTTGTACAGATCCGCGGACGCCGTCGAAGGCCACGGAAAGCAAGTGATAAGCTCTTTCTCGTTCTTAGATTCCGAGTCGTGGGGTGCACATACGTCCCAAGTGCTTACCCACTCCCCTTCCCTTGAACGATAAGCCGGGCAAGATGTGGTGTATCCACAGCTTGCTGAGGGAAGTTCCACATTGCATCTGAGAGTGTTTGGCCGCTGATCACTTTGACAATACCAGTGTTTTGCCCTTTTTATCGACTCTTGCCTTCGCGATGCAGTCAAGGTTCTATCGGTGCTCCCATGGCGAAAAAAACACGAGGTTGATCTGCAACGGGTGGGATTTAAACGAGGCTCCTAGGCGCGCCAGTGGCGTCGTACAGAGGTGCGAACCGATGCAACTTGGGCAGATCGGCTCTTGAGATGCAAGACCGATCGAAACTCGCGATGTGGCTCCGCGAGGCGGTGCAATCTCCCTTGAACCTTGAACACTTGCGCATCTCGCCAGGTAGCCGAGGCCTCGATTGGTGTGGTGTTCGTTCGCTTGGACGGGTGACTCTGTGGAAGCTGGAAATCCGGACCGTGATGCATCTTTGCGACTTTTAAAATAGTTGGGCTGAATTGGTAATGGCCGTGGATGAACGCATGGGGTTGCGTGCTGACCTTAACACTCGTAGTACTTTAATGCGGCTCTTGCGACGACTTTCTGCTTCATACAAACTTCCCCGACCGCGCCTTCCATAAACGAAAGTTTTTCCCGGCTTTCTTTTTGGTGGGTTCCAGAGTCACTTCTAGATCTCAACCACGCAATCGGCACACGTTGTCATGTTCATCCCGATTCTCAGCCAGACACGAGGACCAACCCGATTGGGGAGAGGGAGTGGAAGAAAATAGCAGTCGAGGATAGCGAATGGACTGAGGTAGGCAAACCTTTGGTTGGTTCTCACCCTTTTACCGACTTGGATGACCTTAATGCGAGATCGATGGCAAAATCAGCACAGCGTGCCATGACCTCCCCACCTCTGAGCTGAGGTATTTCGATTCACCTGTGCCAACAGTTCTCACGCCTTGGCGATCGAGGTAATGAATCAGTGAAATGGCCTCGGTCTGGGGGGTTGCATTATTGTGGCATTTACCCAGGAATACGACTTTTCCGGGTTCGCACGTAAACTCGAAAGTTCTAAGGATGAAAGACCCCCGACGTCGTGTGAGACCGCCGGTTATTCACCACATTTTCATTTCCTGGCACTTCAATCGGACTCCAGCCGAATGGAGATGATTTCCCGTTCCGAGGAGTCTAGTAGGCGTCCTCTCGCCCGAGTTTACTCCACCTTTCGGCAAGTCAATTTTCTCCGCCTGGGGAAAGAAGAGTAAGTTAGACTTCTTTCCCGGAAGTAGCAGTTGAAGGGTTCCGCAAGCTGATAGAAAATCGGGATTCAGTCCCTATCCATCTCGGTGAATCCGGTGACCACGAACAGCAGCCCCCCTTGTCCTCTCCAGTCGTGGTTGACTCGCGCCTCTGGAGAACGTAGCTACAGACGAGAAGCAGCATCTTCTAGTTTAAAGGGTCCAGAAGATCATGTCGACTCAGGACTCCCTCATAGGGCATTTTCGTCATCTTTACGTTGTCTCGGGACATGGTCGAGTATGATCAAAGGGTGATCGAAGTTCTGCCGCTGCTGAGAGGCTAAATGGTGAACGGAGGTAGTTAGTATCATTCTCGTGAGTGTTCTATTTTGGTCAGTCGAGTTCAGAGATGGCGCGCTAAGCGGCCTTGCCTTCAAATTCTCTGCCCCAGTTAGCTCTCCGAGTCGACAAATGTAAACTCTGGCCGCCTTCCTGCTTTAGAGCTTTTCAAGCCCGATTCCAAATTACGCTCAATTGGAAGGCGCCCTAAGCGCCGATATCGGCCTAGCCTGGAGCCAGTGGGGCGCCGGTCCCCTCCGCCGTCACGGTGGTGGTCCCACTGGCCTTCCCGGACTTTCTGCGTGGAGTCCCTGACTCCAGGGCCAGCGCCTACTGGATCTCATGGGGCCGGTCTACCGCGCCTTTGTCGCGACTATCGTTAAGCAGTCGATCTGCCAGTGCCTGCATCCCGAGAAGGGTTGGGCGTCTTGCTGAATGGAGGGCACATTAATGGTGACAGCCATGGAGCCCGTGTCCGGGCAGGGTTCCCAGTCATAATAGTAACGTTTGGCTCGCACCTCCAGGAGAGGGTGATGGCACGATACAGTTCGGATGGTCCATATCTGTTGGCAATGAAAGATTGTTGGCAAACTGAATAACTCTTCGGATGTATCTTGAGATCAGCGAGTCCATCCTCTTGACACCTACAGGCCGCAAACGACGTCATTGTGAGTACTAGGTATGGAATTGTCCAAATAAAGTTTGACTTCCTGTAAACAAGGATGTTGATTGCAGTATAAAGAGTTCAATGGTCAGGGAGGTTTATGATAAATGGACCATAATTGACTCGGAAGTCGGTGTTCCCCGAAGAGACGAGGAGCTTTCCTTGACACTGTGGTCGACGAGCGCATCAACGGGCTCGGATATGGTGTAACGGCTAACATTGCCGCCTCTCACTCGTGTAGCTGGTATCGCGGCAGCTCGGGGTTCGATTCCCCGTATCCGAATGATTTTATTACAGTCGACTCCCTCCTAACCAATACCTTTCGGTTACACCATGGGGCTATGGGTTATGCCAGTGAGGGAGTATGGGATACGAGAGCGTGTGTCAAAAAAGGGTTCAAATTCACTAGGAAACTCGTAAGACATGTGAAGCTGTATAAATATAAAGCATGCATGTTGGAAAGGTACATGTAGCCCGAAAAGTGAGCCCAAAGGCACCCCTCCTTGAATTGTGGCCTCGTGTTTTTGGCAACACCTAGCTAAGCATGTCTACCAACCACTCGCAGTCGAAGGTCAATAACTCACTTGGTCATTTTCCCTTCATTTAATAACTCATCTTCAGCAAACTATGCATGCTCATGAAGCAGACGCGAAGGGCGCCCGCGAGTTTGTGAGGGACTTTGAGGCAGGGAAAGATGGGGGAGACAGGACAAATGAGAGAGAGGAGCTGACAGGCCCGGTAGCTCGCGTTCAGCGTCATGTTCAAACTGGAAGAGGAGGGAGGTTGCCACAAGGTAAAAGCAGCTCTTGAGGGCACTCAGAAAGGGCGAGAGGAGCAAACGCAAGGTAAACTGCCGCTGTAATCGTAAGTTTGCTGAGTCTAACAATGGGGCGATGAACGAGCTCTAAGGGATCAAAGGAGTCAAAGGGATATCGAAGGAAAACGAGGCTCGACAAACTAGACTAAGTAGCAGCGTATAGTAAGATCTAAGCAAGAAAATTTCTTGTTTAGATCTTACTATACGCTGCTACTTAGTCTAAAACATGATACCGGAGCACGAAACCGAAACGCGAAGAGTCAAGTCTAATAGGGGTGGCCCAGCGTGCCGGCGCGAAGCCACAAGTGTGGCCGTGAGGCTGGAGGCAAGGCCCTTTAATGAGTGAGTGGGCGTCGAGGGCGCTGCATCGCGGGGTCGAGAACAAAGGCGGATGGGCGACGAGGAGGCTATGGTGTGCGGTCGAGGACAAAGACGATGAAAGGGAGATGGGCACGGGAACGAGGCGATAACGAGCGAGTGAGGCAAGAGGCAGTGAAAGGGTTGACGTGGGGGATCGCGTCCGCGTTGGCCAATACCCCCCTCAGGCTGTATCCACGGCTTTCGCGATCAACGGCACTGCTCACCTTACACTCACACATTTTTGGTTAGGACTGATATATATCAAGCAAAAAATCCCAAAATATGGGTTATGGGGTATGAGGGAGGTATGGGTTATTGGCCTGCTAACGAAGTTGGTAACTCGAAACGTTATGAGAGGGTTAGGACGTATGGGACACATGAGACAACGGTCTCTCGACGAATGAGTGCGTTTGACATATGCAAGGGCTATGCTACGTGCTGAAAATGCTATGATAAAGTCCCGTATATTGCCTCCGACAGCTGCACACTAGAAAGAAGGTTGTCAGTGAAGGCTCAATAACGATGAGTGACAGGTTCTGGGGAATTCAGTGAGCCTTGCATGTGACATCGTAGCCGAAGCTCAGAAACAGCTTCTAGTTGTTTCTTTAAAATTTCTCATCACGAAGTAGAACAGGAATCGGAGGCTTTGGTCCAGAGAAGACTTACGTGAAGTGAGACAAAGTGGGCTATCTAGATAGAAGGCGATTAGCAATCGGGCAAAAAAGGGCTCAGAAAAGGTTAAGATGAGTTCAGAGAGGGTTGCCCGAAAAAGTGAGCTGTGGCGGGCATTTTCGGCAGCGATTATACGAAGACCGTCGTGTTAAAGGGCATCATAAAGAAGTCGCAATGTCGTGTGAGAAGGGGGAAGTGTCGAACTTACTTTGATGAATGGGGGTTCGCACGAACAGTTAGGCCACCATGAGCACATCGCAGGCCAGAGTCGCCCTGTAAGAAAGACAACGTCAGCACTGGACTGAAGGACCAGTGGTCGGTCGGCAGATCAGAAGATAAAACAGCCGGATGTTATCGTCAAATTTCGGACCGTGTTCCACAGCCGAGCTCAGGCGGTAAATCCATGAAATAACATCATAGAGCGATGACGAGGGTAGTTTACTTACCTACGGAGCAACGTTCTGAGGTGCACCTTCAGATTAAATCACCTAAAGTCATGGAAGAGTCTGTAATGTGAGCGACTTGTCTCGAAGGGCCAGATGAGCGGTGAAGTTCAGAGTATGAAAAGTTAAGAACATCGAGCCGGAGCTCTCAGATACTCTAGTTTGAATGGGTTTGGATCGTCCTGACGAGGGTAGAGTTGATGGGTTGAATGACTCACCTCAAAGACCAGTCCGAGTCATTTATTGGCCAGGTGGAGGTGCTGGGAGCGAGGTGAGTAGACGGGCCATGAAAAAGGAGCAAAGAGAAACGGTGGGTCTAAAAACCGATCAGTGTAACTATGACTATATTAACCAGTCTTTGCAGCGCCATTTAGGTATAATGACACGCTCGTACAAAGGGATTCATCTTGTCGAGTTTGTAAGAGAAAGACTCACTGTCATGATGGACTGAACTGAACCGTTGCAGCCGAGCCGAGCATTTTTGAGCCATCGTGACCACTTTAGGGTCGGCTTCCTCAATGCGACCACCTCTCGCGTCTCAAAGTCAGTGTTCCTCCTTAGCAGACACCCTCTGCTCACGCTACGCAGGATTTTTCAGGACGAGTGCGTCTCCGGTTGACCTCGCATACGATGTTCTCCGTCCCGGGCACAACTCAAAGGCGGAACGGCCGCTGGTCATTCTCCACGGGTTGTTGTGTGTGTTTTCTGGCTTCATTTTCGCCAACCGTGTAACTCACAGGGCGGCAGTGGGATGAGACGGAATTGGCTATCACTATCCAAGGCTTTCCACCGTGACCTCCAGCAGCCTGTCTACACCCTCGTACGCTCGTGTCTTTCTGTCTAAGGTTTTCATTCTTTGATATTTCCTCTCCCGTGTTAGGACCTGCGCAACCATGGCTCCTCTCCTCACGCAAGACCGATGAACTACGAGGCAATGGCCACAGACGTCCTCCACTTCCTCCGGTCACATTCGCTTCTGAATGTTTCTCTTCTCGGTCATTCCATGTAAGTCTCGAACGTTCACCTCCTGATACATTCATGAACGTTGAGACAAACGATGTATCATGCAGGGGTGGCAAAGTCGCTATGGCCGTCGCCCTGTCCCCCGAACTCCCTACCGACGCCATCGAACATCTGATCGTGGCAGATATCGCGCCTTCCAGTGCAGCGCTCTCCACCGAGTTCCAAGGCTACATCGAAGCCATGCATAAAGTAGAGCAGACCAAAATCAACTCTCGACGGGAAGCCCAGGACGTTCTAGCACCTTACGAGCCCGTGCGTCTACTGGCAGTGCTGCGCCACGTTTTTCTCTCCGGAAAATGGATACTAACCGCAAGCTCCTCTCAGGACCCGATGACGCGCGCGTTTCTTCTGACCAACCTCGACGCCGCTTCCCAGCCTTTCAAGTTTCGAGTCCCGCTCGACATCATTGGGTCTTCGATCCCGGACCTCGGCAGCTTCCCTCATCAACCGGGTGAACGCTCTTGGCACGGGAAGACGCTCTTCGTGAAGGGCGCGAAGAGCAGGTATATTAATAAGAATAATATACCCATCGCAAAGGAGTTTTTCCCGAGTATGTCTCTGGAGACGCTAGATACCGGTCACTGGGGTACGTGCAGATGCTTGCGTTCGAAGGAAAGCGCCAACTGAATTCTTTGATGTATTAGTGCACGCAGAAAAGTACGTTGGGCCTCCCCAGTCGCCTTTCTGTATGTTGAACTAATGCCTAATTGTAGGCCGAATGAATTTAAGAAGATTGTCGTAGATTTTGTCACTCGGACATAGACCCTCTGTATCATTACCGTGACCTTGCTGACGCATTAATTCAGTATATAAATCATTTTCTATTCGTGACTCCTCGAGGTTTTCGACTTTCGTCACAGCAAGCAGATATCATTGAAGCAAGAGGGTATCGATCCAGAGCATCCTACGAAATCGCAAATCAAGTAGCAGCAGTCGAGTTGGCCAATCCGTTCTCCCAAACCCTATATCTCTTCGTGCCTCTCGTCACATCCTCCACGTTCCAAGTCCAGTTCCCACCCAGTCGCCTTACTCCCATGCCCACCGGAAACGAGCGTATTCATCTTGTCTGCCTCATGTTCCGCCGGTGCGCCACTACCTTGCAGCCCGAATTTCTGCGGGAGCAACAACGGACGGATCCCACTTCTATACGCATACCCGGAAGCACCGTCGCGTACGCTCGGGCGCACGGGCGCATATGGCCTCGCGACGCCTCCCCTCGCCATCGCGTTTGCCAACGCGCACAAGTATTCAAGTTCGCTATCCTCGTGTTGCGTGCCGGACAGCTGCGGGGCAGATGCAGCATGAATCGGTGAGCGATAAACGCGCCCGGATCTGGTACCTCCCACGATGTTACTATCGCCATCGCCACCGGTATCAGCGGCGGTAATGGTATTAGTTGGCTCCGTGGCAGGAATGGCGTGGATGCTGTAGTGCCGCTCGTGACCGTGATGCTTTCGTTTCTTTGTGCGGCGGTACGGCGAATAGTCGCATGCCCATGCCCACGCTGATAGATCATACGCGTTGCCGAGACCGAGCGCTACGCGTGCACCTGGGGCGTAATATTCTCTCCCGTGCGTTCCGAAAGGGTCTTCGCCGTCTCCGTCTTCTCCCGCTCCTCTATCGGCAACTCTTCGCGTGCGACCTCGGTCCTCCCCGTTATCACCGTGTTGCTCGTCGTGGACATCCATGTATCGATGCATCGCAGCACCGGGGCTCGACGCGCGGCGCGCGGAAAGTGGGAGCGACAGCGATATAGGAAACGATAATGAGAGCGGTGAGCGTGCCGTGATCGAGGCGGACAACGTCCGGAATCGGTTGCGCGCACGCAGATGCGGGCGTATATGCAGGCGCGGCGTCACTGAAGCAGCTTGGTAGTCGGCCCTGGAGGCTGGAAAGCCTAGCGCTGTCGTTGGCGTGGCAGGTGTGCTGATATCGCAGGAGGAGGACGACGCGCAGGATAGGGTCGGGCTCAGGACTCCGTGGCACAGGTCGCGCTCGAGCCGGCGCTCTGCCTCTGCCTCTGCCTCTGATAGCGCGGGTGTTAATGGACCTGGCGTGGACGCGCGCGAGAGCACGGACAGTGATGGGGGGTATGGCGGGCGCGAGCGGGGCCACGTGTCGAGGCGGAGGGGCGCGGGCGATGATGACAATGGGCTGAAGAGCGCTTCGAATGGGTCCAGATCCCCGTTTCCCTGCGCCGCCGCCCCCTCTCTGTCCTCCTCCTCTTCGTTTGCTTCATCATCATCGTCATCGTCGTCTATTGCCGCACATTTGCTTGTCGTACATGCCATTCCCACTGCCGCACCCATGTGCGCATGCATGAGCTGCTTCATCGTCTTCTTCTCTCTTGTTGTGCGGCGGTCTTCCATTTGCGCCTTGAGCCTGCGTGCGCGCGCGCTCGCCCACTGACACGCTTTCGTCCTTGCCATCGAGAGTGCCGGTACTATGCGGTTCGCGGTCGGGGTGTCGGAGGCCGGCATTGGCGTGGGGGGTCGGTGTTTGCGCGTAGTGGCGATGCTGTGATCGCTGTTCGTGCTCGTGCTCGTGCTCGTGCTCGTGCCTGTGCTTGTGCTCTTGGGAAGTCTACGGAATTGGATGGAGAGGAAGAGACTGCGGGCCTGCAGCCACAGGGTGCGCAAGTGCCGACAGAGGACGCGGAAGAGGGTGTCCATTCCCGAGGAGGTAGTTCGGGAGCTTGGGACTTTCGCTCCCGTTCTCTGAGAGAGAAAGGGGGATTGAGCCTCGAACACTCGCTGTCCGCTGCTCGGTCTCGGTCCTGACTGGTGTGGGCTGGGTCAGCCTCGTGATTAGATAAGATAAGATAAGATTTCGATCAGCTTCCGCTGATCAGCAATGCGTCTATGCACCGCAAGGCCTCAAGGGCCCTTGTTCCCCAGAGGGAACTCAACAGACTTGTCCTGGAAGAGACGGTGCCCTTCTCTGTGGCGTCAGACGCACTCGAGGCTATACCCAGACTCTATCGTCCCATAACAAACACCTCTCTTCGTGTAAGCGTATCCAACGCTGATCTTGTTCTTTGGGAGGGCAATGCTACGTTATTGTCCCAAATGTGGCCGTCGGATGTCTGATAAATACTTGCGGGTGGTCTGATTATCACCACCAACGCCATCCCCTTCAAGTTGCTACGCTTTCCACGTCGCCTGGACAAACACCTCCGCCCTTTGCACAATTCCTTCGCCACAAACATGCACGGACCCTCCCATTCCCTTCCGACACGTAATAATAGTATCCACCCTCATGTACGGTGATTTCCCCCGTCATGCTACACATACTTGCCTCACGGTCATACCATTCATAGGAATACGATAAGTCAGAAAAACTCCCTTTGGATTTCTGGGATCCGCGGCGCCTCGCCGCCCACGTGTTGGCGACACTTCCGAAGGACCAAAGAGAGGCGGCCGTCGAGCTGATCCTCAAGAGGCAGATCACAGGAGCGTTCCTCGCCCGCTACACTCACGAAATCGAGGAGTGAGTCCAAGGGTACCTCCTAGTACTTACTACTCAATATCTCACTCGTTTTGGCGCGCGATTCTCCTAGGCTTCTCTCGGACGAGGAGGGTCCGATCATCCACGCGATCGCACGGACTGTCTCCGGGTTGTACTATATACCATGGCGTGAACCTCACGCCTACGACCGCTATACCCTCCACGACATCGTGAAGGACTTGTGGGATTCGTGTAGGCGGTTGAGAATATGATAGCCGTTACATCTCAAAATCTAGAGCAGCTATAGGTTCCTCTGTAGTCGCACCCGCGACGGCGCCATGGGTCGAGGCCACAATGCAAGCTGAACCCGTGGCTTGGATGATGGCGGCAGAAGACGCAGAAGAGGAAGTGGCACCAACCCTAGAAGAGACCCCCCTTCCAGAGCCAGCCGTCGAGCTCGGCGCGCCGGTGCCAACAGGCGAACGACAAGCTGACGGCGAAGACGGACGGACAAAGCAATACATCGGCGAGGGCTCCGCTGACTCGGACTCGCAATCGTTGTGGGAATCGATCTGGCTCGCATTGTGCCCGGATACCAGATCCACCTTCTTGGACTCCCAGGAGGATGGTGGAGAAACGGAGACGGAACGGTCGAGGTCCGGGAACGGCGCCGCCGCTGGGAGCGCGACGCTTCTCCTGCGAGAGGCAGAGTCCCAGTTGCGACGGTGGTGCTTCAGGGCTTGATGGTTGGGACGGTTTGCTTTTGACCGTGAGTGGGGATGAGTTGTAATCGTGAGTTTCCGATCGCGTCGCGTTTGGGCCTGTTTAACACTTGTCATTTTCAAGTTGATTCAGGATGTCTCACTTTGGCATATATTCCAGGACATTGTCGATCATTCTCTGGCCCCTATTGTGCTTCTCCTTCCCCGTGTGGATAGCCATGTGACTCGGAGATACCTTGTAAGTCCGCGACTGTGCTGTGGACTGGGAAAGATTCAGAGTCGTCCAGCCTCAGGCTCGTCCGTCGTTGTTTTGTAGTCATGACTGAGTAGGCTCGACAGGTTAATATTATATTGACCCAGGTATTGGTACCGAGTGATTACTACAAGAAAAAGAGAAAGGGTACGAGAGTGGAGGAATATTACTACAGCGTTGGGGGGTAAAAAATATACCACGGTAGATGGGGACACATAGTATCAGTGAGGAGAGACAGACGCAAGTGATGAATAGGAAATTACGGCATTGATGACAGACCACAAGAGTGAGAAAAGACGCGACCTACGCCACAACAATGCTGGATGATGAAATCGGGTAGCAGCCTTGCGTGCGTGACATCGATAATTGGTGCGATACGTGCATCTGGATACGCGTGCGCGGATGGGATAAAGGATATCAACCCCTGAAAATGCGGATTTTGACTTTGTTAGTGGTCTGTGAACACCTCAACACCCCTCAGGGTGACGTATCCCAAGCGGGATGGGTCCAAGCGAATAGGGAAGTAGGTCGTCCCGCCGATGGTTCGGGGAACAAACCCATGGCCTTGAACAAACAAAAAAAGGGAACACCGTCGTCAGAAAAGGAGCACGCGACCAATTCCAAGAAGAGAGAAAACGTACGGGGCACGGGTGGAACGCGATAAGTGGGGGGAGGAGCGCCGAAGACAGGCCCTGCTTGGAACGAGTTCAGGGGCGGCGGGTACCATAAACCAGAGGGGACCGGACTCGAACGGAGGCTGCTGGACGCGGACGAATTGGACGCGAGCGAGGGCGTTGCTGAGGTACCGCGGGAAGAAAGACGTGAATAATCATGGAGGCTGTTCGGCGATAAACGGGGGAAGATAGTTAGAACTTGAGAAATATTCTCCGCGCGCAGACGCGACGCGACGCGACGGGGCAGGGCACTGGCAGGCTGCTGTACTCACAAGTGACATCCCTTGCCGTAGGGGCACCAGCCGAGGTGGTGCTCAAAGTGCTTGCACGGCGTCTGCGAGCGCTTTTCCAGTACGTCGCGCGGGATCAGGTGTTGAGCGGTCGGGGCGGGCAGAGGGAAAGCTGTCTCGGGTAGTGCGAAACGCGGTGGTTTGGTGTAATAAGGCGCAAGCGCGGGTATTCCGTAATTGTTGTTGTTGTGGGCGCCGCCAAAAGGATGACCAGATACCAGCTGGGGTGCGTGAACTGTCGTGGGGAAAGGTTAATGACTGCTCTTTGGGCATGAGAGGTGGAACTGAAAAACGAACTGTTTGACAGGAAAGAGGACATCTCTTGAACTTCAAAGTATGCGCGAGGTACAAGTGTTCAGGTGAAGTGTATCGCGAGGATGCAGCCGAGGTTCAAGTCTGGGGAGAGGAGGCGACGGTGGATAATTTATAGACACGGAGATTCGTGGCAAGGTGGTCGCCACACCACCGTGTCATTTTTGTTGTTTTCATAGTCAATGCCACCTTTGAGTCTTTGACCCTCGAACTTGCCACAATGTGTTGTGGCCACCAGTACCAGCACCGCCTCCACATGTAGGCGACACAATGGTGTGGGCCATGGATGAGTGAGTACAACAGCTTGACGTCCCGAAACAAACACAGCTTATGCATTGGGATTAGGGTATGACGACCTCGCTAGATAGACGTCAATGCACGTCTGTGACGGTCGATGGCGTTGTGAACATCATGAAGATGGTTTGGAAGGCGCACTAGTACATTTATCTCTCCATCAACTTTCCAACTCGTCGGAAGATCAACTCGCTGAGTCGGTAATGCAAGGATAGATGTCCGAGGTTGACGGTGACAGCCAGTTTTGCAATGGGAATAACTACGATGAGAGATAGACTCACATGCCACCGACCAACACCATGACGGACATTCTAAGAGCCCGATGTTCAAGTTGTGCAGGGAAAGCGATGATTTCAGTCCAGGTCACCAACATCGTTATCAGGCGCCCCATCGGTGTGGTGGCGGTCTATCCCATTCGTACCCTGATGAACCTTGTTCTCCTCCCCCACATCTATCCCTCTGAACCAGCCGAATATCCGTTGGTTTCATGTCTTCATCTCCTCAAACAACCATTTCGCCTTCTACCCTCCAATTGATTGTCGATGCCCTTACGAGCTATTCCGAGAAAACGGGTGTTGACCTCACCAAACATCCCTTTGCCGAAGAACTTCAATCCTCCAAATCTCCCGATGATATCCTTCTACTCTTTCAAGAACGAGAGAAGGCCTTTAAACAATATCAAAATAGAAATCGGACACTGATCGGCTGCCTCAGTCCAGCGGTGAGGGTCCTTCATACTCTTGGACTTGGAAATTCAGTTAGCTTGGTGAGTCGCGCATGCCTCATTCCCTTGCCTTGCTCATTTCATTCTAAATCTTTGAATTTAACATCGCAAGGTCCCCTTTCCGCCACAAAATGCTATATTTGTTGCCGTCGATGTTCTCCTTGCTGTGCGTCTCTTAATATACTCCACTAAATCCCGTGTGACGAACAGATATTCCAGGCTGCGAGTGGAATCAGTTCGGGTTATGACAACCTTCTCGATCTCTTCGAATCCATGGGCAATTTCATGCAACGTCTTGAGATCTATACCAACATTCCTCCGACCCCGCTCATGACAGATCTGGTCATCAAAATCATGCTCGAATTCCTTGAGGTGCTCGCCTTGGCCACGAAACAGATTAAGCAAGGGCGGTTCGGTAAGTGCGCCATCACGTATACGCTTCCCATAGCTCAACGTGCCGTAGTAAAATTCGCAAGGAAATTGTTGGGAGAGAGTGAGGTCGAGGCTGTGCTGCAAAGGCTGGACAGATTAACCCAGGAGGAGGCTAGGATGACTGTCGCACAGACACTGGGCGTAGTCCACGGCCTTGTAAATAACGTGAGGATAGTTATGGAAGGTGCGGAGTGCTTGTTTAATTCATGGCTGGAATTTCCTGAGCGGTTGTTCTGTTAGACGGCAAGGTGTCGACAGACAACATTCGACAAGAGTTAGGCAAGTACCTCAAAATATATATACTTCATGTGCTCACGTGCAAATAGTCGCGATTCGCAACATTGTCAACGATGAGACGAAGATGAAACGTTTGTTATTCACTTGTCCTATCACTCTGTACTCTGAGACTGAAGTTATTCTTCAGGTGACCAGTTGCAAAGGGACGTCCAACGATGGCTGTCGCCTCCTGACCCATCGACGAACCACGACTTTGTTTGGAAAGCACACACAGGCGGGACCACAGAATGGTTCTTGGAGAGCAACGTCTTAGCAGAATGGAAAGCGAACGGATCTCTATTGTGGATCCATGGTAACCGTATGTTCTTCCACCACCAGCATGCTAGTTTGTGTTGTATTGATGTCCTGATCTCGTAGCCGGCTCGGGGAAGAGCATTCTTCTGTACGACAGAACCACAATGACTGTACTGAATCTTATTTATCTCTCCTATTAGTTCCGCGATCATTGAAGACATCGAGGGTATGCATGCAGCCGGATTGGCCACAATGGCATATTATTATTTTGATTTTAAAGATGACAAGAAGCGAGACTGCTATGGCCTCCTCTCTTCCCTCCTGTCCCAACTTTCTACCGAACAGGATTCTTGCTACAATATTCTCTCCAAATTCTATTCAGACAATGCTGACGGTTCACGAAAACCGACTAGTATCGCGCTTACACAATGCATGAAAGATATGTTGAGCCTTCCAGGACAAGGCCACATTTACATCATTGTCGATGCCCTCGATGAGTGTCCTAACACCTCAGGGATACCCTCCGCGCGTGAAGAAGTCCTGGACCTCGTAGAAGAACTTGTCACACTCAGACTTCCGAACGTCCATGTGTGCTTGACCAGTCGGCCAGAAATTGATATCCGAACGGTCCTGGATCCATTGGCATCCCATCAGATTTCACTTCACGATGAGTTGGGGCAACAGCGTGATATCCTCACGTACCTCAGATCTATCGTCGAGTCAGACCGGAATATACGGAGGTGGAAAGAGGAGGACAAGGAACTGTTCGTCAGGACCCTTTATGAGAGATCGGACGGCATGTGAGCAATCTTTTACTTCTGCACTCCTGCTACTAGATTTTACACCGTCATTTAGGTTCCGATGGGTGGTCAGTCAAAGTGACGCACTACGTCGCATGCTTCCCGCAAGTATTCGGAATGCTTTGGATGAGTTACCAAGAACGTTAGATGAAACCTATGCCCGTACCCTGCTTGGAATCGATAAAGAGAAACGACAATATGCACAGCATCTGTTCGGATGCCTCACAGTATCCTTTCGCCCTCTCCACGTCGAAGAGCTTGCCGAGATTCTTGCTGTTGACTTCGATAACGGAGCACACCCTTCATTTAATCCAGATTGGCGGCGAGCCAATTCAGAGGAAGCCGTTTTATCTGCATGTTCAAGCCTTATTTCAGTCGTCAATGTCTCCGGTTCCCGCATTGTACAATTCTCCCACTTCTCGGTCAAAGAGTACTTGACGTCGGAGCGACTCGCAAATGCAGAAGAACATAAACCATCTTTTCACATTCTCCTCGAGCCTGCCCATAGGACTCTCGGACTCGCTAGCCTCACTGTCCTCCTCCAACTCGATGATAAAATTGACAGGAATACCATTCGTCACTTTCCTCTAGCGCCGTATGCCGCTCAATACTGGGTCGATCATGTCCAATTCGGGGATGTGTCATCATTACCAGACGTCCAGGAGGTGATGAAGCGTCTGTTTGACCCGACAAAACCACATTTTGCGGCATGGGTGTTGCTATACGACATTGACGGTCATTGGGTGAAACCGATGTCGAAGATACACCGGACACAGCCCTCTGGGGGGCCTCTATATTATGCATCATATTGTGGTTTCCATGATCTCGTAGACCACTTGCTCGAAGTCCATTCATTGGATATCAACGCTAGGGGTGGTTCTCACACGACTGCGTTACATGCTGCCTTGGCCAAGGGAAACTTCGAAATGGTTGCTCAACTCCTTGATAACGATGCAGATCCTAACTCTTGTGACTACGAGGGCAGGACTCCGCTCCACAGGGTATCACAAGTTGGCCACGTCATCGGCATACAAGTAGTGTTCAAGATTTCGCGCCGCCTCCTGAATTATGGCGCAAATGTGGATGCCGGCGACGGTGGCGGCTTTACACCACTACATAACTCGTCTCGTAACGGGTACCGCGACGTTGTGGAACTGTTACTTGGATCGGGTGCAAGAATTGATGCGCGGAGTAGGAGAGAAGATACACCACTGATGTTGGCCTGTATGAATGGGATGCTCGATGTTGCACGGTTACTCATAGACCGCGGATCGGACCTCAATGCCCGGAACATGGTTGGCTGGACTCTTTTACATATCGCAGCGCGATATGGACGCGTTGACATCGCACGGCTACTGCTAGACCGCGGCGCTGATGTGAATGCATTCCTAGCCACTGGCGAGACTCCGCTGCATTTCGCGTCAGGACATGCGCACCCTGAACTCGCGAAGTTACTCATCAAGCGCGGTGCAGTGGTTGACAGCCGGAACAAGAAACAGGAGACCCCTTTGGGATACGCATCACAGCGCGGGAACCCCGACATCGCACGTCTCTTAATCGAGCACGGCGCAGATGTTCACAGCAGGAACGAGAAACAGCAGACCCCTTTGGGCATCGCATCATGGCACGGGCACCTCGACATCGCACGCCTCTTAATCGTGCACGGTGCAGGGGTCGACAGCCGGTGCGAGAAACAGAAGGTTCCATTGCACTACGCATCGGCGAAGGGACACCTCGACATCACACGTCTCTTGATCGAGCGCGGCGCATCCCTGTCATCCCGTGATGTCAACGGCTGGACCGCACTCCACACAGCATCAGATTGTGGGAGCCTCGAGGTCGCGATGGTCCTGCTAGATTCTGGAATCGATGTCAACATCCGGACTAGACACGAGTGTACCGCGCTGCACAGTGCAGCGCGTTACGGATACCTAGAAATCTTGCGGGTACTCATCGAGCGCGGCGCAAACTTGGAATCACGTGATATTTACGGGTCGACCCCGCTGCACATCGCAGCTGAGGGTGGGCACCTCGATGTCTGTCGCACGCTTATCGACCACGGCGCAAATGTAGACGCACGGGAACGGCATCACAAGACTCCAGTACATTTTGCAATACGGAAAGGACACGTCGAAACCGTGGAATTGTTACTTGAATGTGGCGCGGATGTATCTGCGCTGAATACCGAAGGTCAAATTCCATTACGCGCGAGGTTGCAGATTGACTCCGGGAGCATGCCTCACGATGAAGATGGCGCATAACGTACGATTACATGATTTTATGGCCCTAGTGTCGTATCTAACCTCGGATTTCGAATGTAGCCCTTCCGACAACACCAGCACAAAGGAGTATACGACAAGCGACGAATTCACGCATTATTTCTTGTCCGTAGTTTGGAATACTATATCTGTCAGGCTCAGATCAGACCTCGAGCTTAAGACCTTGAGTACAATGCGGTACGTCGCGATTCAACGGGGGTCCATTGCAGGAGGTTATCGACTCTTGGACAACGTGAATCTGGGTTGACCGGCTCTCAAAGTGATGAATGGTGATATTTCATCAAGGGTGAAGGTGTCGAATTGGGTGCTTGATTGTGAGTAGAGTGAATGCGGTGCCGTGGAGGGAGTGATTAGTTGACTAGCGCTGGTTTGTTACTACCTAGGCTGGCTTTGAGTTCAGTGGCGGACACGTGACATAGTAAGCATGGCATCCAACTATCCTCCATCCATCATCGATAAGCGATCTTTCTCTCGTTCACTCTATGTCTTACCCAGCTCCCCATCCATCATATTCACAATTCGAGGTCATCTTCGATGCTGCTCTAAAGGACTATGCCCAGAAGACCGAGATGAACCTCACCACTCATCCGCTCGCCGCCGCTCTCGAAGCCTGTAACTCTCGGGCGGATATACTTGATGTCCTCTGTAGCCGAGCACAGGACTTTGATCGGTATCAGAAAATAGATTGGACGATCCAGCTCAAGAGACATCTTGGGCTCACAATCAATATTCTAGTTGGGCTTTCTACCAGTCTCGTCTTCGCCGAGGGTGTTGATGTTAGTCTGGTAAGGACACTTTCATTGCGTGTGTCATCCAACTCTCATCTGTCTTCCTACAGAATTTCTTACCAGCGAAGGCGATATTTGCCGGTATTGGTCTCCTGCTCGCAGTGCGTATCCTCTCCCGCCCCTTCTGTACGCTATCGTGACGATCAAGTGTTGTAGGAGACCGAGGGAGCCATTGCGAACTACGATGCACTTACCGAACTCTTCGAACGTTTCGAACACTATCTTCTGCGACTCAGAGGATTTACATTTACTGAGATCACCGCCGTGGCAGGAGAGGCATTGGTGAAGATAATGGCTGAGTTACTCGGGATGCTTGCTCTGGCGATGCAACAACTAAAGCAGTGGCGACTCGGTGCGTGATTCCCCACACCGACATCCCACCCTTGGCTGAGTAGGGCGCAGGGAAGGTCGCAAAGAACCTCCTAGGAGAGAAGGATTACGAAGTGGTATTGGAGAGTCTAGACCGACTCACGACGATGGAGGAATCGCGGATGGCTGGTGCTCACACTATGCAGGTCGCCCGTGGTAAACTTGACAATAAAAAGGCGGTTACGGATGGTACGCTGCACTGCCCGTCATGTCGGACATGCTGTGTTGAATTTTTCTGCTTAGATGGAGAAGCATCGACAGATAGCATCCAAATGGCTCTTGGTATGTTTTATCTTACGAGGGCAAATGACGGCAGCTGACCTTGGGGTGCCAGACGCGATGAGACTGGCTGTGCAAGATCTGAACAGTCAATGTTTGTTGCCCCCTACTATTGCGATCGTCTGATGTCGAGGGCTTAATATCCGTTAGATGGCCAACTTCAAGAACTGGTCCGGAAGTGGCTTTCGCCCCCAGACCCGTCATCAAATCACGAGATAGCTCGGAAAGTACATCATAGTGGGACCGCCACCTGGTTCATTGAAGGCGCGGTGTATAAGGAATGGAAGACGAGAGGCTCGATGTTGTGCATCAACGGGAAACGTCCGTGTCTCCCTACTTTTTCTCATCGCTGTTACTGATTGATTGTTGTTACGTAGCGGGATCAGGTAAAAGCGTGCTGTGGTGCGCAACTATTTGATCGGTTTTTCCCCAACGTAGCTGATACTTTTTATCAGCTCTTCAATCATAGAGGACGTTCGAGGAATATGTGCCACTGGATCGGCATCACTCGCATATTACTACTTCGATTCCGAGGACTTTGGAAAGCAGAATCGTCATGGTTTATTATCTTCCCTCCTGCTCCAGCTCTGTACTCAATCCCGTCGTGGCTACGAAATCCTCTCACGTTTTCATGCAACACATGAAAATGGTCAAACGCAACCCGGTGACAGTGCTCTCATACAGTCGCTCAAGGATATACTCACATTCCCTGATCGACAAACGGTATATGTCATCGTCGATGCCCTAGATGAGTGTCCAAATACATTCAGATATCCAATTCCAGGACAAAAGGTCCTAGGTCTCTTGAAAGAGCTTGTGGATTTGAACCTTCCGCATTTACGTGTTTGTGTTACCAGCTGTCCCGAGATCGATATCATGAATGCTCTCGAACCTCTCACATCCCACCAGATGTCCCTTCACGACGAAAGTGGACAACAGGAAGATATCCTTCATTACATCAGGTCTGTTGTCCACTCAGACTTAAGGATGCGGAGATGGCGAGAAGAGGACAAAAACCTTGTTATTGATACACTGTCAAAAAGGGCAGATAGCATGTAAGTAATCACCGTCACAGCAGCGCTACGAGGGGTTTTTTTACGTGATGACCCAGGTTCAGATGGGTTTTTTGCATGTTGGATCAGTTACGTCGCTGTTCCCCGCAGAGAATCCGGGAGGCTCTCGAAGACTTACCTGAAACATTGGACGAAACATACAAGAGGATTCTATTACGTATTGGCGAGGCAAACCGAGAATATGCTCACCGGGTGTTCAACTGCCTTGCAGTATCTGTTCGCCCTCTACGTGTCGAAGAGCTTTTGGCTATGGATTTTGGCCCCGGAGAGGTTCCCCATTATATGACCGATTGGCGACCAGAAGACTCCCCCGAGGCTATTCTATCTACATGTTCCAGCCTTATCGCCATTAACAACGTGGATGGATCACAAGTCGTCCAGTTCTCGCACTTCTCCCTCAAGCAGTTTCTGACATCAGATCGCCTTGCCAATGCAACAACAAACCTTTCCCGCTATCACATCAATTTACCGTCTGCCCATTCAATCCTTGCGCAGGCTTCTCTCAGCATTCTTCTCCATCTCGGCGATTGGATCGACAAAGAGAAGATCGCGGACTTTCCATTTGCAGCCTATGCTGCGCAGCACTGGATGGTCCATGCCCAATTCGAGAACGTGTCATCAAGAGTCCAAAAATCGGTGGCGCGGCTGTTCGACATGGACAACCCCTCATTTGCAACGTGGATTTGGATATATGACATTGACCGTCCTCTCCAAATCCACATGGCCACAGCTCACCCGACACAATCGGAGGCCGTCCCGTTATATTATGCCACGCTTTGTGGTCTCCGTGGCCTTATTGAACATCTCCTCGCCACTCGTCCTGAAGAAATCGATGCTAGAGGAGGTTACTATACTACACCATTACATGCCGCGATTGCAAAAGGAAAATTCGAGATTGCGGAGCTGCTCATTGAACACGGAGCAGACGTGCATACCTTGGACCGCGAAGGATGGAGTACATTGCACATAGCATCCAGAAGTGGGCGTCTTGAAAATGTGCGGTTCGTACTGGAATACGACGCCAACGCAAACACTGTAGGCCGGGACGGGACCACCCCATTGATGACTGCATCAGAGATGGGAAAGCTTGACGATGCAAGGATACTACTGCACCACGGAGCAGATGTGGATTCCTGTGACAACGAAGGGTGGACACCGTTATCTATAGCGTCAGGGCTTGGTCATCTCGACATGGCGCAGTTGTTGATCGAGAGCGGCGCAACTGTCGACTCACGTCAAAACGATGGTTGGACTCCGTTACACCTAGCTTCACGATATGGACACCTGGACGTCGTGCGGTTGTTGATCGAGAGCGGCGCAGCTATCGACTCCCCTCAAAAGGATGGCTCGACTCCGCTATACGAAGCGTCACGAAGCGGACATCTGAGCATCGTGCAATTGTTGATCGAGAGCGGCGCAGCTGTCGACTCCTGTGACCATGATGGTTGCACTCCGATATATGCAGCGTCATGCTCTGGATGGCTGGACATCGCACAGTATTTGTTGCGAAGCGGCGCAGCTGTCGACTCCTGTGACCATGATGGTTGCACTCCGATATATGCAGCGTCATGCTCTGGATGGCTGGACATCGCACAGTATTTGTTGCGAAGCGGCGCAGCTGTCGACTCACGTGACAACGATGGCCGGACGCCATTGTTTGCAGCATCACGACATGGATATCCGGACATCGCGCGGTTGTTGATCGAGAACGGTGCCGTTGTCGACTCTCGCCAAAACGATGGTTGGACCCCATTATTCACAGCGTCGCGACATGGCCATCTGAAGGTTGTCCGTCTCCTGCTCGACCGCCAAGCAGATGTCCATGCGTTGAATGACGAGAATGAGACCGCGTTACACTTAGCATCGCAACATGGAGACCCTGAGCTAGTGCGCCTGCTTATCGAACAAGGCGCTGATTGCGACGCGGAAGATGAAGAGCATGAGACCCCCCTGTTCCCAGCGTCGAGAAATGGAAGAGTAGAAGCCACGCGGCTGCTGTTGGAGAGCGGCGCCACCGTAGATCATTGCAATTGGCTGAAGAGGACTCCGTTGCATGCAGCATCAGAAGACGGACACGTAGGTGTCGCGCGGTTATTACTCGACCACGGCGCGAAAGTCGACGCACGGAATGTCTACGACTGGACCTCATTACATCTAGCATCGCGGACAGGGAAGAACAAGGTCGCAGAGGTACTCCTCGACCGCCGCGCAAATGTGAATGCGCATAACGATATTGATCGGACTCCGTTACACATGGCATCGCAAAAGGGACATGTGGATGTTGTGCAGCTCCTGCTCAAATACCGTGCTAATGTGGACACCCAAGATGCGGATGACGAGACAGCGTTACACCTAGCGGCGTATTATGGACACCAGGAGGTTGCGGAGGTCTTGCTCAACGTTGGTGCCAGTCGAGTCATTAAAAACAAGGAAGAAAAGACAGCGTTTGAGTTGGCAACGGAGGAAGGCCATAAGACGCTCGCGCAATTGCTAACGCTCGGTTGATCGTAATGGAGCGGATGTGGACATCGTAGACGATACTTTTTTTTTGGAACTCTGTTGTCCAAAGTATGTATCGAGGCCTTATGTTACGGTTTGCAAATAGTCTACACTACATGTAGTCGCATACTATCGATTCCATAAGTTTGTTGCGTATTTCATTGTTGTTGTCATCTCTCACGAGACTTGGGGTTGATCCTCCTTTGCTCTAGTCACGTTTGGAAAATCCAAGCAACAGAGCGAGCACAAAGCAAAACGGCGCGCAAGAAATTATTAGGAAGATGGGGAGGAAGCAGGGGTTTACGCAAAATGCCTACAGTAGGAAAGTGGGGGTCGAGTAACACATGGCACCAGCTGTTCCTTCACAAGGGTCCACGCCAGGACTCATAAGGTCCAGCCATTCCAGCCAAGCTCGTCCTGATAAGATATTACGCTGGATCGGTCATACAGATGGTGCCTATGGCCTGCTAGTAGCGCCCGCCAGGGATCGGATGTGGTACCAACACTGAGGAACGCCCGCCGTGCATCTGTGGCACAATTCTCACCCTCACCCTGCCTTACTTCTGATGCTCCTCCACACCCCGATTTTACCACATCGTAGTATGTACAGAGTGGACAGGAATGGTGGAGAGGCGCCGGCATTAGTACTACAGGAAGAGCAAGGGAAAGAAGGGACCGCGTTCGAGACTTGGCTCTCGTACCTCGTTCCATCATATCGATGGTTAACTCGTCGACGTGAACGTAGACATGGGACTGTGGCATTTTGCATTCTGTCGCGCGAAGAGGTACCAGCGCTGCAAGCGAAGCTGATTTGGCGGGCAGCATGGGCAAGGGCAACGGTAAATTTCCAACATGGGTGAAGGGCGGTGAATGAGACTCAGAGAGGCGAATCTCGAGGCGGAAATCGCCATGATCAATTCCAAAGTCGCACATCGGAGTTGGGCGCAACGACGGGGGAAGGTGCGCCGTGGTATTCGGCAATGACCGTGCGCAATGACCGTGCACCAGGCCATGCGGATCCCTTGTTCCTCACCTCCCCGTTACGGTTTAACTCGATGGCCCCCCACTCTTCTGAGGGACAGTTAACTATAAGGAAATTTTGGAAAGCAAGGAACAAACATGGCATAGCTTACCGGTACCAGGCTATGAATCTAATCAGCATTTGCCGAACTCTTTCCGTGGGATCAGAGCAACATTTCCTTCAAGATGATAAGCTACGAAGGTAATCATCTCGCGTTATGCCTATTCACGTCTCATTCTGACAGTATTTTAAGATTACTGGAAGAATGCGATACTGCGATTGCTCGTGCCGTCAAGTCAGGCGATAAGAAACTTGGAGATACGAATGAAAGATTCGATCAGGCGATTCGCAAGTTGCGCGCATATGCAAGGGAGTTCCATGCCACGTAACTGGACATCATATGTGATATTCAGGTCTCTATAACTGACCTTTTGGTATCGATAGCCTGTGCAAGGGAATTGATGCCGAGATAAACGATGCAGAGAAAAAGGATAGGAAGAAAGAGAAACCGATCGTGGGTGGATTCGTACACGTGTCCTCTGTCCCTCTTCATGCTGAAGCCCATCCTTGTCCAACTTAGCACCCTCGAGGAGAAAAGGGCGACATTGTTGACTTTCTTATCCAGCCGCCCTTGCCTAATGAGAATCCCATCATTGCTCACCGTGAATCGTGATTGTTGAAAAGTGCCATTCTCGTCTCTGATTTCTATACTAGAGGTGCTCTTCAGTGACTCAAAAGTGCCAGAAGTTCTTTGGAACTTCAGCCATTATCACGAACCCGGGAACGAGAAGAAACGCCTTACTCTCGCCCAGAACCCCCATTTCTACGACGAAGAGCTCCCTCCGCGGGGACACGCGCATTGGGACACGTTTAGCGCCCTACCAATTGAGCGTTTCCAGGGCCAGATCTACGTTCTCAGAAACAGCGACCGCCGGGTGTTTCTCGAGTGTCGTCCACCACTGCGGACTTTCGACAACGTTTGGATTGTGAACCATATGCTCATTTTCAGAGGTCCGTGCCTCGCCTTCCATCTTTTACCGTACCGTAACTGACTTTCTTTCTAGACATTTCTGGAAAGCTCGAGAGCGAAACCGAAGTCGGACACCACTCACACGCGCTGTACTGTTCTCGCGTGGTCCTTGACGCGAATGGTGACCCGAAACTCGAAGTAGTTTGTCAGACGGACGACTGGAGACAGACCATTCGTCATCTATGGCATACCCATACCTTGATACACTTTGGCCTTATAAGTCTCTAATGCTAGTTGAGGGACCTGTTACGATCTCTCTCGCAGACCCTTTGGCTCTTTATGTGCATCGCGCATTCGTATTGTGATGTAAGTTTTGGGAACCGATCTGGCCTGGCACCGACTCGGCATCTCGCGCGTTGCGCGAACTCCCAAGGAGGGAATTGGGTAAAGGATCTGTGAATAGAATGGAGGAAAGATGTTCATCGCTACTGTTGTGCTGACTACGTAGAATGTGGCTAATTGTCGGCCTTGCGGTTGCCCAATTTTTGTATATGCGCAGCAGTAGTAAGTCTGCCAGTGTACGTGGGTGTCGTGTGTGCCAATGAGGGTCATCGAACTGGAAGGCCCGAGAATGTTGACGGAGTAGGTTTCCTCATTCGGCCAGCGTCAAATTGGTGTCCACCCTCACGAAACCAAGTATTGTCTGAGTCAGTGATAAGGACGGTCAGAAAAAACCTGTAGAGCAGACGAGGCACTCGGTCGGGGTTCGGGGCATGACTCGTCAACAGGTAGCATTCAATTTCTCGAAGGGAGAAAGTAGATGCCTCGACAGGGCCAAGAAGAGGCTGAGGAGCTCTGGAAGAACCTCCAGCCAGCTCTTTCATTTGGATTCAGGGTGGATTCGGTCGTTTGATAATCCGAAATGGGACTACATTGAATCGTGTAACGAGCGTAAAAAGCTGAGCAACTAATCGAATAATCAGTAGAGAAATAGATAAGAATAGAGACGGGACGCCAAATTTGTACTATACGTTAGTGTGGTCACGGTGTGACCGGGACGCTGTATTCTCTTCTCCTTTTCGCTCTCGGGGGGAGAAAGAGTCAGCCGTGGTAGCATAATGTTATAGAATACGAACAGAACCCTTGGCATTGTTCAAGAGACAATTTGGCGAGTGGGCCAAGAAAGATAAACTGGAACACAGAGGGCAGAGTTGCCAGTGGGACCCCTCTCTGACAATACATGCCTTCCAAGTCGACCTCGGCTCAACCAGCATCAGTCCGTCTATCATGATAGTATAGGACTCGACGACGTGACAGAATATAAGCGTGCGGTTGTCCATATTTATTTCTAGGAACTAGAATTGATATGCTCTCCGATATGATACCGTCGTGTTCAAGACTATGGTGCACCGAGAACTGTAGTAAGTTATGTGCAGTGTAGGGGGTCGGCGTGGGAACATTGACGGCAATGACATAGTAACGCGGTCCGGGTCTTGGGCAAGCCACCTTGACTCAACTCTTCTTCCTTCCATCGATCAGCTCTTTCACATTCACTAGCCCTATGGATCCCTTAGTTGTATCCACCCTTTCCTGAGCATGATGCAGGAAATTACTCACAGATCCTCATAAACGAGAACATGGTCTTACAATGGCTAGCCCCAATCACGATGGACTCGAAGGAACCACAGATGACTGCCACTCGGACCATGCAAGTCTCTCCCCCTCTATCCGTTATAGATGGTATGCAACTCCTTACAGACGTGTCCGTGATGTTGTGTTGAATGTTTGTCTACGTCTACTTAGACGATGATGCATCGACAGATAGCGTGCAAATGGCTCTTGGTATGTTTTTCTCACGAGAGTAGGCGACAATAGCTGACTTCGGGGTGCTAGATGAGATGCAACTAGTTACGGAGGATTGGAACGACCAATGTCTGTTGTCCCCTGCTGTCGCGGTCATCCAATGAGGTTTAGTCTCTACTCCAGATGACCAAGTCCGAGAAAAGGCCCAGGAGTGGCTTTCTCCCCCAGACCCGTCCATTAATTATAACACCGCTCGTAGAACCCGTCACAATGAGACCGCCACCTGGTTCATTCAAAGCGCGGTGTACAACGAATGGAAGACGGGAGGCTCGGTCTTGTGGGTCCACGGAACACGTCCGTCTCTCCATACCTCCCATCAATTCTGCTACTGATTGATCCTTGTTTGAAGTGGGATCAGGGTGTAACTAATTGATCGATTTGCCGGTTAGTAGCTCACATTCTTGACCAGCTCTTCGATCATACAGGACGTTCAAAGAATACACGCTACCGGATTGGTATCACTCGCATACTATTATTTTGATTTCAAGGACATTAGGAAGCAGGATCGTCGTGGTTTACTCTCCTCCCTCCTGATCCAGCTTTGTCCTCCATCCCGTCATGGATACGACATCTTATCGAGTCTATTTGCGACACACGATATCGGTTTACGAGAACCCGGCGATACGGACCTCATCTGGTGCCTCAAGGATGTACTCACACTCCCCGGTCAAGGAAAAAAATACATCGTAGTAGATGGATTGGATGAGTGTTCCAACCCACCCGGATTTCCGAAACCTGCACGACAAGAGGCCCTATGTCTCTTGGAAGAGCTCGTGGGTTTGGGCCTTCCGGATCTACGTATATGTGTTACTAGCCGCCTCGAGATCGACATCAAAGATGCTCTAGAGCCTCTCACATCTCATCAGATGTCCCTTCACGACGAAAGTGGACAAAGGGAGGCCGTCCTTGATTACATCAGGGCTTTTATCCAAACCGACCGACAAATGCAGAAATGGAGATTAGAGGACAAACAGCTAGTGTTTGATATACTTTCTGCAAAGGCAGGCGGCATGTGAGTGATCGCGATCACAACAACGACAGTGGGCTCATTTAGTGACTACGCAGGTTTCGATGGGCTGTTTGTCAGCTGGATATGTTAGGCCTGTGCCTTCCGTGGAGACTCCATCAGGCTCTCGATGAGTTACCTGGATCGCTGGACGAAACATATGAGCGAATTCTGTTGAATATCGACAAGGAAAGACGAGAATACGCTCACCGATTGTTCAAGTGCCTTACGGTATCTGCTCACCCCCTACGTGTCGAAGAGCTCGCAGAGATCCTTGCGATGCGCATTGGCTCTGGAAAGGCTCCCGATTATCGCCCAGGTCGGCGGTTAGAAAATCCCGGCGAGGCTGTTCTATCTGCATGTTCCAGTCTTATCACCATTACCGACTTGGATGGATTACAAGTCGTCCAGTTCTCGCACTTATCCGTCAAGGAGTTTTTGACATCAAATCGCCTTAACATGGCAGCAACAAACCTTTCCCAGTATTACATCGACTACATGTCCGCACATACGATCCTTGCGCAAGCTTCTCGCATTCTACTGTATCTCGGTAATTGGGTCGACAAAGAGAAGATCGAGGGCTTACCGTTTGCTGTCTACGCTGCGCAGCATTGGGTGGACCATGTCCAATTCGAGGGCGTATTAACAGGGATCCAGGATTCAGTGATACGTCTGTTGGACACGGACAATCCATCATTTGCAACATGGATTTGGATATACGACATCGACCATCCTCTCCGAGTTCGCATGTCCACGGCTTACCCGACACGTCCAGAGGCTGCCCCGTTATACTATGCCACACTTTGTGGTTTCCGCGACGTTATTGAGTACCTACTCGTCACCCATCCTGAAGAAGTCAATGCCAGAGGAGGTTACCATACTACACCGTTACATGCCGCGATCGCGAAAGGAAATTTCGAGATCGCGGAGCTGCTCATTGAACACGGAGCAGACGTGGATGCCTTGGACCGCGAGGGATGGAGCGCATTGCACATGGTATCAAGAAGCGGACGCCTTGACAATCTACAATTCTTACTGGGACACCATGCAGACGTAAACGCAGTGCGTCAGAGCCCCCGTGAAAACGATGATTGGACTCCACTACACGTGGCATCACGACATGGGCGTGTAGAGGTTGTGCAGCTCCTGCTCAGCCATCAAGCGGATGTCCATGCGTGCAATCACGAGATTCAGACTGCGTTACACTTAGCATCACAACATGGAGATCCCGAGCTTATGCGCTTGCTTATTGACCACGGCGCAAAGTGCGACGCGAAGGATGAAGACGACGAGACTCCACTGTTCCTGGCGTCGAGAAACGGAGGATTTGAGGCCACGCGGTTGCTATTGGCGTGCCATGCAACCCTAGATCACCGCGATTGGCAGCAGAGGACGCCGCTGCATACGACATCGGAAAACGGACACGTTGACGTCGTCCGTTTATTACTTGATCACGGCGCGGATGTCAACGCACGAAATATGTATGAATGGACACCATTACATCTAGCATCCTGGACAGGAAAGGACAAGGTCGCAGAGGCACTCCTTGATCATCCCGCGACACGCGCGAAAGTGAATGCACGAAATGATGTTGGCTGGACTCCGTTGCACCTTGCATCACAGAAGGGATATCTGGATGTTGTTGAGGTCCTGCTCGACCACCGTGCTGATGTGGACACCCGGGAGGTAGATGGGGAGACCGCGTTACACCTAGCGGCATATTATGGGCACCATGAAGTTGCAAAGGTCTTGCTTAAAACTGGAGCCAATCGGTTCATCAAAAATAAGGAAGGAAAAACACCTTTTGACTTGGCAACGAAGGAAGGTCATACAACCCTTAAGGAGCTGTCGACTTGGTCTCAACGGGATCCCCAGTCCGGTTTGTGGAACTACGAGGTCGAATTTTTCCGTGATCCGGGTGTATTCAATACCGAAACCAACGAAACGGAGCGGCATATAATTACGCCACTTTCCGGGGACCACGATAATCAAAGGATGAGTCACAAGCTGCAACTAGCCTGCAAGTCGTGCGGCAGAAGCTATGGACGGATACAGGAACTCAGACGCCACGAGAGGGACAAACACTCTCCCGCGCGCCAATGCCAGTTCTGCGCTGTTAAATGGACTCGTCCAGAAAAAATCAGACTTCACCTCATAGCATCACACCGAAAGGAAATCTCCCTGACAGTCCTTCTTGAAATGGAAATGGACACTTTGCGCGGTCAGCATCTAGTTGACTTCCTAAATAGGCATTCCCTCATCAAAATCGACGCCATGGAGGCGAGAGTTCAATCGACCTCTTCCCCTAGTCTCTTTCCCATTTTGGCGTAAGTTGAACGTTCCCGTTACACCAACATCACCTCCAATGTCGCCTAAAACTCGCAGCCTGTGCTACTGCCCCACGTCGATACATTGGTGGCGTTTGTTTCCTTTGTTCAATAGCATCTCGCAAACCCCTCGCCACCACTTTCTCGGCATCTCCCTCGTGCAATGTGATGCCCCGCTGTTTCTCAGATGGGCACTTCGGAGCGCCTGTAAGCTACAATCTTAGCTCACTTGTCCCCGCGACAAAACTGACCACGCGCAAGGAAACACCCTCTCCTGATACTCCATCAGAGACCCTGCTCAGCAGACGTCAAGCTGTCTTCCTCGGGCAACATCGCCGTGCTTCTCGATTACTATGCTTGGACTGCCTTTCTTGGACCAACGGCTCGACATTGACAATCTACCTTTACTCCTTTTATATTGTCTTTTCTTCCGATTTATTGGCTTTTCTGCCCCATGTCTACCAGCTGCTGCTCTGCCACGCAACGAAACTTAACACGGGGCTATACCTGTGCGAATGCTTCCCAATACCGCAGTGCTTCTATCCATGGGTATTTCAGTCACAGAGTCCAGATGTGTATATGAAGAGCTGAGAATGGCCAGTACGAACTTTCTTCCTAGCTAGGATGGAGGAAAGCAAAAACTGCGCAGAACAAACGACTCGGAGTCGCTCGAGGAAATGGAAAGAAAGCATGTGTATGTGCCCACGCGCACAAGGGACGGATGAAAGGTGGACTAGTATAACGGCCCGGGAGCGGGCGACGTATGCGTGTATTGGGTGGCTACTAATACGGCAGCTGAGATGGTAATGTGTGGGAAGGGAAACGAGGTAAGAGCAAAGAAACGGTGCTCAAGGAACTACAGTATGAAGAAGACACGGAACGAGTAGAGGTGCAGACTAGGGGTGGTCCAGCCATAGATAGACGCCGTATGGCGCTAGCCGTTCCCGTTGTTGCAAGCACTGGCCGATTGCAACTGCAGTGTTCCGGGTCTAGCTCAGGATCCTAACCAGCTGACCTTGCGTGTTTCGAAAATCTGTGATGGTGAATTGCAAGCAAGTGAAAATATACATAATTATGTTTTATCTCGCATCTAATCACGGATCCTACCGAAATTAAAATACCGCCCTCCAGATGTTGAAACACCGACTAACTCTAATACAACGAAACGCGCATTAATAAGCGCTGGCATTCCGAGATGCCCGAGGCCGGCTGTCCAGTGAGAGCTCCGGTATTTGTTCGTCACATTTTCTCCCTCAACGCTCAGTGTGATTCAATTTATCCTTGACATCATATATTTTGAAAAATATCACTGTACAAAAAATGAATATTTTATGTGATTGACCGCCAAACTGCAGGCTCAAGGGAACGTGAGAACGCAAAGGGCGATGGTGTGCTTTGGGTCTGACTAAGATACCTTTTTCGTATCCACTGTGATGTTGTCATGTTCCCAACGCTTATGTGATCACGACGCTTAATAATATTCTGTGCCAGCCGCTTTTAGAGTTAGTCGGTGCTTCAAATTTTAGGGGCGGTATCTCAATTTCGGTATGATCCGTGATTAGATGGGAATTTTGTCTTCACTTCTTATTGAGCATATTCACCATCACCATTTTTGCAAAAATACGCAAGGTCGGCTGGTTAGGAGCCTGGATCTAGCTCAGGTCGCGGTGTGGGCCCCGTCCCATCCAGCGAGAACGCTTTACCGGTCATGTGGATGACGCCGCTAGTAAGGCTCTGGCGTCTGTGATATGGCGCAAGACCCCGTGCATACCATCTGCGCGTCTGTGGCGCAATTCTCACCCTTATTCCACCGGATCCTGATGAACCTCCACCATGCCGCAATATAGAGGTGATGGAGAGGAGCCAGGAGGACCGTGGACGAGCTGGGTAGTAACGCAAGGAAGGCGCCAGCATCAGAAGGGAAAGGAGAAGACCACGTTCGAGATTTAGAATACCTGGCTTTCTTTGATTACTCACGACTGTCATTGTTCCGTCACGGCGATAGGCGCAACTTGTCGACATGGGTGGGAACCTGCTAACACTATTCTCCCAGCGCGAAGCCCCAACACGATACCAAATCTGGATAATCGGGAACGCCGTCCAAGTCAAAGGACACGGATATGGAGCGGAGAATCTCTCCACATGGCGGTTCGTGAACGATTCAACACATCTGAGATGGCACTGGCAACATCCCAATGACTGGAGAGAGGGGTCGAACTCGAAAACGGCAAGCGCTACGCTAAGCGTTCAACAATCGCTGGCTTGGTTTCCAGCAAAGAGCGTTCCGTGAGTGGCCCGTGACCAAGTTCACTCGGCCGGCCATCCTGTTGCGCCTACCAAATTCCGACTGGATAACAGAAGTCCCGCCACTTGCGCCATATCATCAATCATCACGGTTGGCTCTTCTATTCTACTCTGTCCGACTCGATGCCCAAGCCCCATCAAGTCAAGAAGACGGAACCGTTCGATGAATTCTTTAAAAAAGTGAACAAGGGCAGGGCTTACCGGTGCCAGGCTCTCGAACTAATCAAGATTTGCCGAATCTTTTCTGCGGGCCCAGAGCAACCTTTCCATGGGGAGCATTTCCTTCGAGATGCTAAGCTACAGGAGTATTTACCCCACGTCACGCCCATTTATATTCCCTTTCTGATTGCCATTTTAAGGGTGCTAAAAGAATGTGATTTGACCATCGCTCGTGCTATCGACTCGCGCTGTAAGCTACGTGAAGATACGGGTCTTCCGTTTGAAAGAGCGACTCGGAAGCTACTCGAGTACGCGTCGAAGTTCCACCTTAGGTGACTGAACATCTTGCCCAATATCGAGTCCTGTATCGCTGACTCTTTAGCATCAATAGCCTTAAGGACATCAATAAGGACATGAAGACTGCGAAGGACCGGGATCAGAAGCGCAAGGACCAGGATAAGATGAGGATGAATAAACCGATTTTGTGTAGGGCTTGTTTACTTGTCTTTCTTTTCGTCTCCACGCTGAGAGCCTCCCTCGTCCAGCTCAGCACACAGAACCTGAAGAGTCACTAAAGACTGTCGAGTTTCACATACTAGAATCCCTTCCTTACAAAGATCCTGTCATTGTTCATCGTGAGCCGTGACTCATCGTAAAATGTCGTGCTCATATCTCACTCCCCGCGCCAGAGGCGATCCTCGGCATCTCGGAAGAGCCAGAACTTGAATTTCTTTGGAACTTCATGCATCCGGATGTGGGAGGGTTCCTCACTCTTTCTCAGAACCCCCACTTCTACAAACTGCTCCCTGTATTTCCGAATGCGTACAGAGGCTTGTCCGATCGCCAGCTAGCATGGAAGGATTACCAGAGCCAGGGCCACATTTGCGTCCTCAAAAATAACGAGCGCCGGGTATTTCTCGAGTGTTGTAAAGAAACGCGGACCTTTGACAACGTTTGGATCGTGAACGGCATACTCATTTTCAGAGGTGCATTTCTTACCGTCCATCATCTTTTGCCCCAATGAACGAACTTCCTTTCCAGACATTTCAGGAAAACTCGAAGGCGAAACCGACGTCGGGCACCACCAACACGCGCGCTTCTGTTCTCGCGTGGTCTCTCGGGCTGGCGTGAACCGTCAGGAACTTGAAGCAGTTTGTCAAACACCGGACTGGAGAGAGACCGTTCGCGAGCTATGGAATTCCCATACCCTTATGCACTTTAGCCTTAGAACTCCATAGTCCCGCTTGGGGCCCGGTTACAATATTCTCTTGCAAATCCTTTCGCTCTTCTCTATATGTTATGTGTCATGCATTCATCCGTGCAACTCTGACTTTCGGGAAGCGATTAACCTTGCATTTGTGTTTTGTGTTCTATATTTGTGTCGCTAATTTCTCACATCATTTGTACTATTTTAGTGTAGCAAGCCTTGTTGACCATGTCGGTTTGGGTGGGAGGAGCTTGGAAGAAGAGAAGAGGCTCAGATCGTATGGCATATCATAGCCAATGACAATGATGTCTGAGCTAGATTTACCGTCAAGGGGTCAACGTTCAATAGTATTATGACTATGTTTCTCAACACCATACCTTTATCGTCTCTGTTTGGTCTTCGAATTTCGCAACATCTACAACTTGGAGACTACCAACAAACTTCCTTCAAACTTCGGATTTTTCAGTACGACCGCGGCCCGTCAAGCGAGTTGGCACTGACATACTCTCCAGATAGATTTCTGCGTATTAGACTGCACAACACGAAATTTTTGTGAGTCTAGTTACCGAATTTTCCCCTCCAATAAGGGAGACTACCGTGACATCAGGAAACCTGCCACTTACTTTTTTGGACTCGTGCGAACTAGTACGAGTCGAAAAGTCGAAAAGCTGAAAGGAACCTAGACCTTAAAAAAAGTGCATTCACAAATTCATTTTCAGGAGGAAAGAAGCACAAAGAAACCCTCTTTCTTTCCAAAAACTTCAGAAGCTCAAAAGCTGGTGGTTATTCTCCTGCAAACTGGCGCCGACATGCTCTCCAGACAGATATCAGGGTGTTAAAACTTTATTACACAAGACCGCACTGCTCTCAAAATAAAAACGTATAACTCACTAGGACATCGAACGCGTACATACTATATCACAAGATTTTCGTAAGTATACTTACCAAAATTTCTCCCCAAAAGGAGGGGGACATGAGACATGCCTTTCATGGGACGAATCACAAATGGAAGCTCTGTAGAATCAGCAAATGTCAGCCTCAAAAGTCCCGAGTTCTCCCAGTGGAGGGAGACCACATACCTTGCCCCTCGCATGTCCCTTCACGCCCTCCCTTCCCTGGGTCTGCCTCGCGGCACGCTCCGCGTCAAACTTCTGCACCGCAATGCTCACGCGGCGCGCGTGCCGCAGATAACCACCACCACCACCTCCACCCCCCCGCCCAGCACCGGGCGTCGCAGGCTGCGACTGGCCCCACGTGCCCGACGCGTCCTCGGACGGGCGGCTCAGACGCACCGCAGGGCGTACCGGCGCCAGACTGAACATCTCCGCCGACGGCGTGGTCGGCATGTGGTGCCACTTTGCACTCGCGTACGCCTCGTCTTGCGGGATGACCGTGACGAGCGGCGGCGCCCGCTCGCGCTCGCGCCTTTCCGCTTCGACTGCGGGGAGCGGGACCGGGGCCAGCATCACGGGGGGCAGCTGCGCGCGGGATGGTCGAAGAGGAGAAAGCAGCACATCGGCGCGCCTCTGGCTCTGAGTCTGCCGGACGAGGATATTCGCCCCGTTGTGGGACGGCGGCACGATCGTGGACACGGCCGGGGCGGAGGGTGGCCCGCCGAGGCTGTTCGGTTGCAGGGAAGGCTTGTGCTTGAACGCACAGTGGTCATTGGGGTAGCCGCAAAGCGGCCAGGTCAAGCACGGGGTGTACGGGATGTCTGCAACCAGCGATGAGTTGGCATGAGATTAAATCAGTCAGGAGGAAAAACGCGTACATGGTCCGATGTCCGGAGGGTGAAAGTATTCGCAGTTTTCTCCTCGCGCGCATGTACCTTGGATGAAGCCCCAGCAATGCGCACTCCTGCTGCTGACCGACCGTGGCGGGTCAGGGGCCGTGGTTTGGTCGAGGAGGGCAGACCGGCTGCCGACGAGGGTCGTCGAGCTCGGCGTCGAACGCCCGGACGTGCGTTCCGACGGAGGAGCCCATTCCAACTGTGGATCATGAATGCTAATCCAAATCCCATATTAGTGACCCATCACGATAAGCAGCAGCAACGGTCAGGTGAGGGACTTACAAACCACACTGGTCGCCCCAAGGACACCAGCCTTGGTTCATGGTGTAGTGCTTACAGGGCGTGGTCTTGTATGCCATATCACCCTTTTTCGGGGCAACGGGACGTTTGGACACGACTTCTCTTTGGGCCATAGGGATGGCGGGTTGTTGATCGAAGAGGAGCTGACGCTGTGGCACGGGGACGCGGGCGTGTACCGGCATAAGCTGCTGCGTAGGAGGCGCGCTCACAGCTTGAGCAGGTTGTATACGAGGGCCCGGAGCGCTGATTGGTACCACAGGCACATTTAAATTTGAGACGGAATTCCGTTTGGCCGTCGGAACCGGCGTCGTGATCGCTATGGTTGCCGATGTCGGGACAACTGCGTTCCTCACTGGGGGTTGCAGCCCGGGAACCCAAGGGGGGATTGGTCCCGGAGATACATTCGGGACAGTGCTCCGTTTGACACTCGTCCGCATCGGCATCGTGATTTCTGTGGTTGCAGGAGTCGGGATTGCATTACCCACTGGTGTGGGCATGCCTGGAAGAGACCCGAGCTCGAAGGCGTTCGAGTCGAGATCGTGGACGGGGATAGAGAAACGCGAGCTCATCGCCATAATTTTGGCCTTTTGCGCGACGAGTTCGTGTTCGAGCCACTCGCGATATACTGTGAGTCCATCTGCAGCTGCCCGTGACGTCAATTGCTCAGGAAAGGAATGGCAAGCCGTGTCGTATCTACCCTGTGCCAGACGGCTCCCATCCACGGAGTCACTTGACCCCACCCCGACGCTCGAACCAGAGCTTGACACGCGCGTGAACACTGGCGCGGCGGAACTATCATCGACAAGACGCAAGGGAGGAGGTCTGGCGCGTCTATTAAAGTGACCCATTTCGCGGGGATATTTGTCATGCATGCCGACTTGATGCGTGTGAGCTGAAGAGCCCTTGGGAGCCGCCGCTGTCGAATAGGCTGCGGCGAGTGCAGGTGTAGTCGCACGTTCTTTGAGCACAGCAGAATAAAGAAGGGATGACCTCTTGCGGTAGAAGTTGCAGTGCTCGATAGGACAGTCGTCCCGCATGCCATGTCTACACAACGGCGCTGCTTGAGGAACACATGCTGGTTAGATGATCTCGTTAGCAGAATAAGGTTGCAACGCACTGTTCAAATTGGTCACAAGCTGTGTGGACATTTCGTCTTCTAATATGTCCGGGTCTGAGAATGGGGGTTGGTTTAATGCTCGTCGGTTAAAGGTGTTCAAAAGAGATTGGACTAGACCAGAGATCAAACGGAGGATGTGAGATGGAGAGAAAGAAAGGGTTCATTTTTTAAAGGTGCTAGATATAAATTCGCGACACCACAGCTACATGTGGCATTCCCAACGATGCATGACCACTTGCGGAGTGGTTCGCCATAAAGAAAACTTGTGGCTTTTGGGGTTTGCCACACTATTGTCCATCGGACACATTGCATTGTCCGGGGAGCGTGACACATCGAAAAGAGAGGACATTGTGAGGCGGGTGCAACCCAACACAGAGCGAAGGCGGCAAAACTGCCCAAGCGTTTCCCACAGCAAGTTAGATGCACGTGATCGCGGGTACATCGTCTTTCTACTTTTCTTCATGCTCTGACGAGGACGACGGCAGTATTACCGACGGAAACAGCCATGGTAGAAGCAGGAGCAGCGTGGAAATGGCGGTGGCGACGGAGACTCGACGGCGAGTGCAGCAGCAGCGGTAATGCGACAGTGACAGTGATGGTGGCACCAGTACGACAGCAAGGAATGAAGTATGTATTCGCTTCTGCCGCACTTGAAATATGCGCGGGAAGTCCTTAGTGCGTTTAACTGATGTGGCAGTTACGCATAGGAATCAGGTATAAGAATTGTCTTGGAGGACGAGGTTTGGACTCGAATGTAGTCTGCGTAGTGTAGCGCCAGGCCCCGTAGAACGTCGCAACATTTCACATCCTCTAGACAAGACCAAGCGAACCATCTGGATGCACCCGCAACGATAACTGCTTATAAGCACTTCCTCGAGTTGATAGTTATCCACGGCCATAGGACTCCGAAAGCACCGCATCCCGTTCGATCTGCGCAGTTAACCGGAGTGCCGCCCAGTTAGTACCACGGTGGGGGACCACGCGGGAATCCTCGGTGCCGTGGTTTTTCCTTTTCTTTTCTCGACCACTCTACTCAGCCCTCTCTCCTTATCTTTGAACTCCCTCGAATTGGACCTCCGGTGGTTTTTCTTCGCTTTTCTCTCTGTTCTCCTCTGCCCTCGCTGCCAACAGTCACTGCCTCTATCCCACATTTCAACCCCCGGCACTTCACCTCAAATGTCGACGTCGCTGCCCTCCACTCATGAATGTCTCACAATCTCATTTCACCTCCTTCAATAATTTACTCTTACCTCGCTCACCATATCTCTATGCTCCTATACACCGAACTCGACTTTTCCATCACTCCCAAACTCGTAATAATGTAGCTGCCATCTGCCCGTTGTCAGAGGGCATTACATCTGTCTTTTATTGATCCGGCTTGCACAATGCTCAGTTGGTAAGTACAATACTTGTACAATGCTTATCTACACTCTCTACAAGATATGAAGGGAGTTGGTGAGTTGCTCTCAAAAGTCAATTGTGCGTCTCTCAGTTCCCTATCATCTGTCTCTGCGCCGTTTTTAACTCTTGCGTGTCGGCACTGGGGGGACAATTACCTTGCAAGATGGAGACGGGAAAAGAGCCGGGGTTCTGATCACAGTGCGATACAAGTACATCATGGTGTAGTTCAACTCAACGGTGAATTATCGCTGCTGCCCTCTCTGTGTTGATGAAGCCCTTCCTGTCTTTAAGCAAGATAATAGAATAGGACGCCTGAAGGTAATAGCAACCACATACTGATATAGACAAAGCAAGACCTTGAGTACAAGGCGAGGATGACGGCGAATCCGAGCCAACGAACACAACGATGCAGAAAAAGGAAGGACAAAAAAAGATGTAGGTAGAAAGAGGAGGACGATGACGTGTGCCATACAGGATAGTCGCAACACGGCAGCGAGGCAAAACGCAAGGGGGAAAAGGGCCATTCAGCAGGACAGAGAAAGAAAGCAACACGCACAGGTGCCACACAGCGTTCGACGCGTCAGACAGGAGGCCCCCGGGGTTCACCCTCCCCGAGTCGGGTTTATGGGGTCTTCATGTTCGTCGTTGTTGCCGCTGCTTGACGGCATTTGACCTGTTTCTATCTTCCTTGACTCGTTTTCGTGAGTCAAGGATGATAGAAGCAGGTATTTGATAGAAAGGCATTAGTTAAAGATATGGGTTTGAAAAATATAGCTTCACACCTCTAGTAACCGTCCCAACTCTACCAGAGCTGGGACGGTTACTAGAGGTGTGTAGGGGACACCCCTTCCTCACTCCTAACGCCGTTCGACCCCCAAGCTTGAGGTCTCAAGATCTCAAGGCCTCAATCAATGAGCTCGCGAGTATATAGCACATCAGATTTACAACGAGGCATGACTCGGAGGCCTGAGGCCTCACGGCCTAACTTACTACCGGCTTATGTCAAACGCGTGAGCGCCACACTGCCTCGTAGGAATTGTCCAAATTTACTGATGTACAAGAGCGTATGGGTGGTGCATGTGGAAGTCCCAAACCGAGACATACTAAAAGCGCTGGTCATAAGCCTTCGAGGGGGCAGTGTGTCGGGAGAGCGGCTAGTAGGTCTCAGAAACTGCAATGGGGAGCTGGAGCTGTTGAATTTAGCGTGCACTTCGAGTCAGACGCACCGCCCTCACCTAACAACAATTACAGGTATCAGACCGCTCGTAAGTCTCGTAACCACGTCCTCCATTTTACAGGATACAGATTCCAGTTGTGACATGGACGAGCTGGGGGAAGAAGGCTATGACCAAGAGAAGAGCAAGATAACCAAGACCTGCGACAGCTCTGGTCTTGAACCGGAAATTCACCCTATCCAGCTGGAGCGAACGCCAGACGTCTTTCAGCTCGCCACACTTCCTCCAACCTGGACATGTATGGTCGACGTTTGAGAACCCAAAGTCGGTGATCTTGAGAAAGCAAGACCACTTCTTTCGCAACACATTCCGGGGCTCAAAATCCCCGTGCTCAACTCCCAACTGGTGCATGCAGTACACCTCCGAAAACAGGATAAGTCTGTCATGCAAAAGGCCAGCACAACCCCCTTCAAATCGCAGTACCATCGGCGTCCCATACCTCTCTATGAGCAACAACGACGGAAACGTCCCAGAAAGAGACAGACCCTCGTCAGAAAGAACGAGTGCACGTCCGCCGTGCCACTCATATTCGCCATAGAGGCGAGGAATTACCCATCCTGCTATGCGGCTTAGTTTCTTGTATGCAATTTTCTCGTTGGTGAGCTGGCGCTTGAGTTCAGCCTTGTCTTTTCCCGGAACGACAGCAAATTTGACCACAACACGCGATTTACTCGACGAATACACGGTGGACCAACCCGCATGAAGGCGGCGGTCAAGACATATGATCGGGTGGCACTGCTTCTTGGCACGGCGCAAAGTGCCCCTGGGCGTGTCGACGAGTTTGAGTTGCACTGGGTAGGCATCTAGGCATCGAACTGACATGGTCTCTAGAGTCTGGAAAGATTCATCAGTACAATGGTGGAAAAAGAAGAAAACGAAAGATTTCCGACCTCGGTCAGCGCACCCGAGTGAGCTTCAGTTTCGTTGGTTTCTTGCAGGGGCGCGAGCCTTCCTGAGCACAGATGCGCGGGAGCGTTGGTCTTTGATTCCAGATCTAGCGAGGTTAGATCTGCCAAAGAACCGAGGCCCAAAATTTGCCTGAGGATCTCGTCATCGATGTCGTGAGTCTCCACCAAGAGCATATAGACCAATAGGCTCCAGAGCGGTGGTTCAATGGTGGGGTCCTGCTATTTGCCTCTGGGTTAAAGGCAGAACTGCACCCTCTTTGAGCAGAATATTGAAGGATTTGTCGGAGTTTTTGGACCTTTTGGTTTCGGCGGGCGTGGGATGTAAAGAATTACATAGTGGAGTCCACTGAACACGATTTCCCAACGGACCTCGGGTTGAACAAGACTCGAATGGTACCCAAGCTAGAGGTAGAGATGATTCAGACAGGGAGAATACTGATACTGACAGAGGCAACGACACGAACCTTGCCAAGGATGGCCTGGTAACTCCGGTAACAGGTCGGTGTCAGCTCGGGGCATAGACTTATATAGTTGTCTTGCAGCTGCTCCATAAATTGGCCAATGAACGTGTCAAGAACCTTCGAGGACTTATTCTCCACTAGGACCTTTATCCGATTGTCAATCGTATAACTGAAATCGGTGACCAATTCGTTGCCTGGCGCGCGCGGTTGGCCATCGAACAATGGCAGCACTCCTGTCAGGGCTTGATAAATGGTTTGGACCAGGGAAGAGAGATGCGCGCCAAGGACAGTTGGTTCGAGATTTATACTGAGAGAGGTATATCTGCATTGCCTCTGTAGAAGTCGAAAAACGCCAGTGGGTGTGATGATGTCGCCTTGCTCATCCGTGAAAGTCGTGCTTGCCGCTTGAATGGACTCGGGACTAGCTCTGATTTAGTATGATTTCCAAATGCGTGCTCATTTTTGAGGGCAAATCTGTGACTAGACGTGCAGCAGAGGGAAGGTGGTCCGGTTCCCATACCAAGGGGCAGAAGCTGGAGGTGTTGGCGGCGGAGCGCTGTCCTCCCGACTCATCGACGCGTGACAGAACGATGCGAATATCTTGATCGATTGGAAGGAGGAGGTCTTTCCAGGTGTTAATGGTAACGCCAGACATGTAATATGTTGGAAGGTTGGTGGAGTTGACGACCACATCTCACTCAAAAAAGGGACAGTTTCGTTTTTTCACACCCAGCCGAAACAGCAAGATTGCTTTTATTTATTTATTTATTCGAATCAATTTATTGTCCTTGGTTGACATTATATGCGTAGTGTGCACGCTATTTTCCGAAGCTTTGCCGCCGATTGGCCTTCGGTAAAATTCACAGTTAGTCCAGATCAAACTACCCACTGCTTCCGAGTCCGAGTCTAGGACGCAGACTGACTAAAGGTCAAAATCAACCCGATTTCATGGCTCAAGTCTCAAAGTTTAAATGTCGATAGTATGACGTTCCAATGCAGTGTTCAAGCCCGGCCACGAGCTGAATGGACAAACAGAGAACTATCCAATTTCAGCAATCTACTGCATTTCAATTGAAATGGTCTGTATCGATGGTCCGTATCGGCCCGGCTGGACCGCTCGGTTGATCCGGTCGCCACTAGGGATTGGTAGTAGTCTCAATTAGAAGGCCCCACAACTATTTGTTTCGTTTTTTTCAAGTTTGCGATAATCTCGTCAGAGAAACCAAGGTTCGCCTTCACAAGCTCCGGAGGCGTAAGCGCGAGCCACTAGGTTTACGGTCAGCGCGGAAAGAGGAGCATGGTTGCACCGTAACGTTGGATTACTGTACCTGAGAGAGACTTATATCCTGGAAACGATCTGCGATGCCCAATTGAGTGATAAGCAAGAATAGTAAGAGGTTGGAACGTCGTCAAAAACCTCACCAGTGTTGAAAATTTCGAGAAAGTGGAGGGTCGTGTTGCCGGTGTTCTCAATGTAATGACCTACATCGGCGGTATAAGTACGCGCTAACGGAGGTATCACGCTAAATGACGTACCAAATGAAGCCGGCACATATCCGATATCTCCAGCTTGGTAATCGAAGGTGCGGGCATTAGACGAAGCCGCGAAGATAGTCATGCGGGCATTGCCTCCCCTGAGAATCTATTTTCAGCACCAAATTCCGTCCCCAGCAATTCGAAAGAGTATCTTACAGAATATAAAGCCACTCGTCTTGTGTTGGGTGCCACTAAATGCCAGGACTGAGATCAGTGTAAGCCAGCAACAGAAAGAACGTCGACACTCACGTGCAGCTCTCGGAGCGCGCCGGGCTCGACGGTAACATCTGCCATTGCGATCGTGGTCGAAATCTCGAACGTACTCGAATCGACAATCTTGACTGTCCCCCCACTGAGCCTCGTGGCATTGACCTTGGACAGCGGGAACGAGAAGGGTTTTGGCACCTGCCCTTGGGGATCTGGGGGTGCAGCGTCGTTCGTTGGAGGTTCTAGACACGGAAAGACCAGAAGGGAGGAATCACATGGTCAGAGAGAGAGAGGAGAGAGACGAATTTGGCCATTCTGATACCGACTCGATGGAAAGATGAACAGCTGCTGCGAGGGAATGTGGTCAAAAGCGGTGACGTTCAGTTGGAAGTTCTTCGCAAGGACCTCCTTCGGAACATGCGCGAGCCAGTCGGTCACCTGGGGGACGTGATTCGTCGCATAACACAAACGGCAACGCGATCATGGAATAGGCTCAACTTGAAATGTAGAGGTGACGCTGAAACCGCCATCGGGGAACACCTGCCAGTGGCGGCGGCAGAAAGGTCAAGAGGTGCGACCTGAATGGGCAGTTACTATACGACAAACCAACAAGAACTCGGAGCCGTCTTCTATGTCCGCAGTGGCCTGTAATGAATGCGGGATTCCGGCGGGAAAGTACCACAAGTCGCCAGGGTTCTGGAACAGTGCATGAGTGACTTGAAGGAGGACGCAGAGACGAGCAATCACATACAACAACGGCCACGTAATTACGCCCATCCGCATCGACGGCAGTTATTTGCGTGGATCCCTACTCAGCGCCGTCGTGCGGTCTATTCGTTGCTACATTGAAGAAGAGGTGACAACCTTACCTTGGTGACATAGGCCCACTGGCGGAGATATCTATCAGATAATTCTGTGGACGAAGCCCTGTGTGAAGTCTCGACGTACCTCTGCGGTCTTATGCCAGTGAAGCTCGCTATACAAAATAGGTATTACTACTAGGGAAATTCGCGCGCCGCACAGATAACTCACCGAACAGCGCCTGCCTCGAGACGCACATTTACGCCAGCCAGTTCTAAAAAGGTTCAGTGATTGAAGGTTTACTTGGGAAAATGCAAACAGAAATGGTTTTACTGGTAGCAATTGGCATGGCCTCGACTTTCCATAACTATAATCAGATTACGCCGAACTGGCACCGCTCAAGACTGCATACCATTTTGTTGTCTAGTCCAGCCACCACGATAGAGATTGTTGTTACTCAGGGCAAAGGGCCACTTTGCATTCGGCCTGAGTGCCAAGAATGAAACAGATATTCAGCGCTTTACAGATCGAGTGCAGATGGAACGGAAGAACGCACACATCCCCATGGTCGGTGGTAGGCGGAGCGAGGATGTCGGGGTTCTCTTTCTGGATCGGGATGTTCTCGGGCCCAAGGATCGAAGCTCCGAGGCCGTCCCGGATTGGTTGTGCGGCACCACGGACGTCTGGAGGATATACTGAGTAACTGTGATCATGGCAAGCAGAGGCAACGGTCTCACCCGGACCAAACGCAATGGAGTCAGGAGGTGAGGTCGCGGACAGGTCGCTTGCACCAGAAGAAGGCGGTTGAAAGGGAGCACCACATGCTGACGCGGCCAGGAGAGTAAGGACGTAGACACAGATGAAGGGAACGGCCATTGAGACTGATGAGGGTAGAAAGTGACACCTCCCCATCGGACATCTTATAGTACGCGTTAGTGCACAAAACGTGTCAGTGGAACATGAAAGGAACCCCGCGGCAGAGTTCTACACATTTGCTCTGATGTAGCTAATGCGGACATGACTTGACGTCTCGTCGCTGAATCCTCCCACGTTTTCTCTTCTTTGGGATTGGGACTTTGCATGCTGTCGCTCTACTAGTTGATAATCTAGTCGTTTACTATCTCTGGCATAATCACGAGCGAGACAAAATATCGGTAACTACTGCTCGCTAGAGCGAGAGGCTTTTCCCGATGGGCCAGGACGCGCAAAGTATGCGCGACGTGGCAAATAATCAGCCTCTTCCGGAAAATACGTAAATGAATGAGACCAAAAGACTGATTGATGCATGGAACAACCCAGAAGCGAAGATGACAAAATCTGAAACAGGAAATATCGCCACCTCCTGCATACATCGAGGTCTGTGCAGTGAGCCCTTATCATACAGTACCGTGTCAAAGCGAGTCATACGCGTGTAAAAACCCCATTCTGTTCAGGAGAAGAAAGGCATAGGATCATGTCTCTGGCGGCTAGTTGGGAAAGCCGCAGGTCTGGTCGCTAGTTTCTGATGGAAAATGCGCCTTTGAGCGCAACGGTCTCAAGTTTCGAATGACCGTCTGGTACGTTATCGTTATTTCGCGTATTACGGTAGTACAGTACTATTACATGGTATATTTCCGCTGTCCGCATTCAATCGCGCCGCGTTCCGAATTGCTTCGGACATTGTATGTTTTGATTCCATTCCTTACTTACAGTTATGGTACTTTACGAAAATCAGCAAAACTGTTGGAAATCGCGGACTCGGAGGAGCACCCCGGAACGGAGTCCGGGCTGCCAGCCGCGGAGATCCGAGTCCATCTCGCGATGGGTCAAACTCGATCTCGGGATACATCTTAGACGATCCCACAATGAATTTTTGGAACCTGCCCCTTTCGTAGGGGCATGACCTTGTTTAGTGTACAATTATCTAGGTTTCTGATTGCCACAGAGGCATGTGCATGAGCGACGAAGGCCAAACCCCATATCCACACAATGGGACGTCTCGGAACATATGAATATGCTGCCGCCCACTACGATTACGATTTCCCCACAAAGCCAGATGCCTTTGGCCAGTTCCTACGCAATGTCCGAGGCCCATTATCAGGCACAACATTTTATTATGGTGTCTCAAGGTGCAGCAGTAGCTTATTGCATATTTACTGTCCCACACCTCGTCCCTTGTTCTCTCTGTCTCACTATCTTAGTAAAGTACCATGGGCTGTAATGTATAAATACTGTACTGAGCTGATCAATGTGAAGTAGCCCCCTTTCGTGATCTTCTATTACCTCCTGCACGATTCTCGACTTGTTCTTGACTTTGTCTCTCAGCCACAGTCTTTGCCCGATTAGGCAACCAATTTGTCAATCGGCCACGTGGTGAGTTGGTTGTCATGTTTGTTTAGCTCATAACTTCTTTAAAAACTTCATACAGTATTTACTTCAGTATACAATTACAAAGCCCATAGCATACTTGTACTTGTAGGTAGTCATCAGTACTTTTGCAACTGACTGAAATGGACTGAAATCAGGCAATTCAGTCAATTTCAGTTCATTTTACTTGATTTCAGTGAGCCAGTCTTCGGATCACACATTTCAGGCATTTCAGACTGCACCTTGCAGGTGGTGCCTGTTGGAAATCGCGGACTCGGAGGAGCACCCCAGAATGGAGTCTGGGCCGCCAACCACGGAGATCCGAGCCCACCTCATGGTGGATCAGTCTTGATCTCGGGATGCGTCTCAGATGCTCCCACAATAATTTTTGGAACCCACCCCCTTTGTGGGGGCATAGTCTTGTTTTATCATCTCATTATCTAGCTTCCAAATTGATACAAGAGCACGAGCGCAAGCAGCGAAGGCCCAACCCGACGATCACACAATGGGACACCTCAGAACACACCAAAACATGCTCGCCCACTCCGATTATGATCCCTATACAATGCCAGATGCCTTCGGCTAGTCCCTACATAAAGTCCGAAGTCTATTACCAGGCACAATGTTCTATTATGTTGTCTTAAAGTCTTGTAGTCGCTTACCGCACATTGACTACTTTACAATGCTTCTTCTTGTTCTACTGTCTCACCATACTATTAAACTACAACTGGCTGTAATGTATAAATACTATATGAGCTGTGCAATGTTGAACTAGCCCCCTGCGTCCATCTATTGCCCCTGTGTGCCTCTCGACTTTATCTTGCCTTCATCTCTCAGCCACTGCCTTCGCTCGATTAGGCAACTGATTAGCTAATCGGCCTCGTGGTGAGTCACTCATTGTGTTTGTTTAGCTCATAACTTCTCTAGGTTATGGGCCCTGACACTGCCCAATAAATCCAAATCATTCTTTTTCAAAACTACTGTGCGCCATATCAAGAACAAACCTCAATATGACAGAAGAGACAAGATCAACAGTTGCAAAGCTGGCTGCGGACGGGGCCAACTGGGCACTCTACAAGGAACACATTCTGTCTGCGTTCGGTATGCGTGGACTATCCGACCACATTGACTCTGATATGCCTATGGCTGCATACACTACTGGCAGCCCAAAAGGGGGGCTCACCGGCGAGGAGCAATGGAAAAGAGAGGAGCACACTTTTAGGGACTTGATTGGTATGTCTGTCCCTGACAGTGTCTACCTTCGCATCAAGGGAGTGGCCCACGCCAAAGACATGTGGAGTCAACTCAAGGGAACATTTGAAGGACGATCCCGATCACTTGCCACCAATGTCTGGAGAAGGCTAACCAATGCGAGGTGCAAAGAAGGTGAGGACATCCGAGCCCATTTTGACTACATGCAGCAGTTCCAGGAACGCCTCGCATCCATAGGCAAGTCCATCGAGGAAGAGGACTATGCCTTGATCCTCATGGCCTCCCTGCCGCCATCCTATGATGCACTGTAAGGTACCCTTTGGAGCCACGCTCGGATCTGCTCAGCACTATACCACTTCTACTCTAGTTTCTGCTATGTTCATCACCCTTTGGCTGTGTCGCTAGCATGCGACGTCATTCATTCATCTCACTGCTTTCCTTCCTGTGCTCACTGCCTTCGCTACCATACTTCCACCCCGATGCCACCAATGAGGCTATACCTTCGCTTACTATAGTGTAAGGTGCTCATTCTCATCCCCTCTGTGGGAGCCGGAATTTTGCATGCCTGGCTGAGCAGCTGAAATCTAGGAAGGAAAGTCATGAAAATATGCCAATTCTGATGTTTTCATGATTTGGGTGCTTATTTCATTTACTGATACTACTTTTGTACCTAAGTGCCTGTGTAGAATGAGCCGAATACATTGGAATTGAGCTAATTGAAGAGATCTTGAATGCTATGTGCTGCGTGATTTGCTTAATTGGCTAAAATTGTTTAGATAACACAAGGCATATGTGTGTGCAGAGTTGATAATGCTGACTGCTTGAGTCGCATCTGAATGGCTGCAATGTTAGCTGAATCATGTCATCTCCTTGGCTCAGGCTTGTATCCCTAGTTTTAATATGACATCTTTCAAACAGCACAATTCTTCACTATGGGTGCATGATACTCATGGCTGTCCTTGTGGTGCGCCCGACGTAAATTCATGCCCCACGCGCTCAAGCCAGTATGAAATGATGCACCGCCCATCATGATATAGGGACTCTTGGCATGGATCGTCATTTACAAAACAAGGACTTGGTCTGACACTTGGGCGGCATGCGCGAGTCATGTATGGTCCCCCAAGCTCTTTCATTGGGGCTTTTTCTCCTCGCCATGCAAAATGATTCTCCAGCCACATTTGTGTCTTTCATTGCCCCCACCCTCCAAGCCCATTGAATTATGCCCTTTAGAGACAAGAAGTCAAGGATTGCCAAGCAAAAGCGCCAGAATGCACAGGCAGCCTTTGCAAAACAAACAAGCATGCCAAATCCCAACAGCTCTGATTATTATGTCTCAGACAGTGACTCAAATAAATCTGTGATAAGTGTAGAAGAAATCGGCGAAGTTCATGAAGTAGACGAGTCTGTGAAGGCACTGCAGACCCTCTACTCAGTGTTCCTCCCTCCCCATTTGCGCCTTGAGGAAAACTCACAAGAAAAGCACCAGAACGTGAATAATTGGAAGTGTGTATACACTGGAGACTCATGGGTAATGAATTGGCGAAAGAACAAAGCATGGGAGCATGCAGCAAAAGGGTGCATGACCCTCAATGCATTCATAACAAGGAAGGTGTGTTCTTACTGTAAGCGATCGACAATGTAAAGCATGTCACTCATTTCACTCAGAAATGGCAGCACAGCCCGTCACCAGAAGCGATGGAATTTGCACGATTGACACCAGACATCAAGGAGATCATGCCACCATCTGCCAGGCTCAGATTGGAGGGTACTGTGCAGTCGGGGAGAACAGATCGCACGGCAGATGTACAGCCCCACAGTACAGCCAACAATGCAATGAACGAGTTAGCAGAGATGCTTGCAGCAATCTGTGTTAAGGATCTGGAGAGTGCAGTAAACCCTATCAATGGCATGGACGTGGACATAGATATTGATGCATTGGCAGAAGAACTTCAGGTGAGCAATCTGCTGCAATGTTACGCCCTGCGGTGCGTAAAGGCCAGACTTGGCGGTTCGATGTTCGGGTGCTTAAGCACGCTCTACGTTCGGGGGCTGGTCTCCCTACTCAGCGGTTCGGGCTTGGATAGCGGTCCAAGACTCGGTTCGAGAGCCTGATGCACACTGGTGCTGCTCTATCTGATGGTGCAAGTAAATGCGGTGTGTCCACGGTCTAATTCGACTACTAGCGGGTGCTCCGTCTAGTATCCCACACAGCCGGGGGTCGGTGTCACGGTCAGTCGTTCGTCGTACCTTCGCGAAGGTAATTCGGGTTTTCAAGTAGTCTGAAGGGATCGGGTTCACGCTAAGTCGCAACGCGGACTTAGGTATAAGAGAAGAGGGTTCAACTGGGTATTATCCCTGAAGACTACTGCTTGTTGATACAGGTTCAACTAAGTCAGGCTTAAGGCCTAACCGTCTATCGTAGAGGTCTTTTATAGTAAAGAGGCATGGCCCGTGCGCGAAGTAAGGGGACTATAAGGCGAGTCTGAAGTGCACTGAAGACGAGTCTGCGAGGTGAAACGAGGTGTTAGGTACATCAATCGTAAGTTTTAGGGTGATAGCTGTGAAACGAGGTACTTCGAGTATCAATCGTGCTGCGCAATATATGAGTCAATCGGTATGAGTCATGAGTCCGGTCTGATCAAAGCGTAAGTAAGGGTGAGTCACGAGTCTAGTCTGTCACGGGGTCAAAGAGTCATGTGATAGTGGGAAAAGAAAAAGATAGGGTCCGTTCCAGCGGATCGTAACATCACGCCCTCCCTAGGGCAACTCATTCCCACATGAGTTCGTCGGAGTCGCTCTCGTAGTCCTGGAGCGACGAGTGGGTGAGTGGGGACGCGTCTTCATCCCATCGTTTGAGGAACTCGGAAGGCCATGCGCGGGCCAGGCGAGCGAGGCGAGCAGCAGCTGGGGCGGCACATTGAAGGCCGTGGTATTGGTGCCAAACTGGCACGTTGCATTGCTTTTCTTCGCAGCGGACGTGCGGCGCGATGCAGGTGAGTGATTCGTGCTGCGTGCTGGCACAGAAGTAACAATGCCCATAGTCAGGGCATTCGATAGGAGAGTGGTCGGGGGCCGTCTGGAAGCATTCATAGCAGAAGATCGGCTTTTCGAGGCGTGGGTGTCGGTATGGGGAGTAGCGCTTGTCGGGAGGTGTTTGGGCTGGACGGCGACGACGGCGATTGGCGGGTCCTTGGCCCGCGCGGATGGAAAAAGGGTACGCCTTGTATGGTTCTTCGGATGCGGGCGGTTCTGCGAACATTTGTTCGATCAGGCGTGTGGCGGCTTTGGCGTGGATGAGGGAGCGGGTCGTCGTCATCAGCGCGTCGTTGTTGCGCTGCTGTTGCTCGGTTAGCTCTTTTATGCGGGCGGCCAGCGTACCCTGATGATTTTTTTGTGCCCGATAGCGGACGACTTCCGCGATGAGCCCAGGGTCCGCCATGTGGTGGACGTAACGGTCGACGATTTCCGCCATTGTGGATTCTGGGTTAAAGGCTGCCAGATGGTCGTCTCGGATGTCCTTGTTATTGGTGAGGTTGGGGCGGGTATCGGCGCGTCGCGCCCGTAGTGGCTGTCTGTAGGTTGGGTGCCCTTTGCCAAAGGTCCCTTCCAGGGTGGTGTCTTCTCCATCGAAGACATACCTGATGTACCCTGCCCTTACGTTGCCCAACTCTCCTGGCGCCGGGATCCACATCACGTAATGTTCCTGGTTTGCCACTTCGTATCGCATCCACCCGGTGCCTGGGTGGTCTGGGTCGTTTTCTTTTTCGGAGTCGCCCGGCTCCGTGTCCACCCCTTCGGCCTCCTCGCGCGCCGCTACTTGGGTGTCTCGCCCCTTACCTTTCGTTTCGGGGGCGGCTGCTGGTGTCTGACCTTCGTCCTCATTGTCGGTCGAGACGTGTTCCGCCTGTTCCACAGGAACGGGCGAGTTCGGGACGGTATCCCCTTGAGGCGAGGGAACGTGCGCGACTTCGTCTAATACTGCGCGAGCTTGGTGGACGTACTGTTCGAGGAGATTGTCGTATCTCCTGGCCACTTCGTATGACGACATGACGTCTAAGATGGTGGTTGGCGGGGTTGGTAGTGCTGCGAGTTTGCCGGCGACAAATGCTGCTTTACTATACCCGGCTCTTCGGAAGTCTGCTGGAAACTCCCCGTGTTGGGTGTGGTACTCGCCCAATTTCCTGCTGTCTTCCCAGAGCTTTTGCAGTCTTTCCGGCTCGTCTCTATGGCTAGCTGCACGCCAAGAGAGAGGGTGACGATCAAGATGGTCAGCGCCAGGACGTAGAGAAGGACCTGTAGGTCTCGATCGCGGGGGCACAGGGAGCGGTTCTGGCGAAGGGGTCGGCGGCGCTCCACTTGTCGTGGTAGCTGAAACCTCAGTCGTGGCGGGAGCGATTGTCCCTCCGATGGGGATGAGCGCCAAGTGTCCGCCGTGTTGGGTCTGAAAGACAATGGTGGTTGCGGGAAGGAGGTCGTCTGGCGTGGCGGGGCGCGGCGAGGGTAAGCTGGTGGTGGTTGTTTGGGTGGCATCTTGTTCTTGGGACATAGGTCGATAATGGTTTCTGAGTGGGGATTCGTTGGAGTGGGAGAGGGTAGTGGAGCGGATGGTTGCTACTTGTCCTTTCCTCGGGGTTCTTATACTCCTTCGAGGCGGGCGCTCCCTCAGTTGCGTTTCATATGCATCAACGAGTTCTGATGCGTGCATGTCGGATCTGTCGATCCACTGATCGTGCGCTGGGGCGTATCCTTTCCATCTTACGAGATATTGCAATTTTCTTCCTCGGCCGTGATGTCGCTTTCCGAGGATCTGTTCCACTTCCCATTCTTCTTCGCCTTCTATTTCGTCCGGTGGTGGTTCGATAAAATTGCGTCCGTGTTCTTCGGTCTCCGTGAAGGGCGTGAGAAGTGACGCATGAAACACGTCGTGGATTTGCCATGTTTCGGGAAGACGGAGTTTATACGCTACCGGGGATATCTTGGCGACTACCTCGAAAGGTCCGTATCGCCTTGGGGAAAGTTTGGGGGAGTCATAAGGTCTTTTGATGTTCGTCCCTTCTAGCCAGACTTTTTCTCCTTCTTTGTACCCTTTGAACTTGGTCGTTTTGATCAGCCCTTCTTGCGCTTTGCTCATGGCCTCTAGGGCCTGTTTGCGGGCTGAGCGAACGTGGTCTATTCGTTTGTCGAGTGTGGGTATGTCCGTGTCTCTTCTTGGTTGATGTGCGGTCGGGGTGTATCCTAATATTAAATCGTAGGGGGTTTTCTTCGTCGTTGCGTGCGGCCACGAGTTTTTTGTGTACTGTGCGATTGGCAACCATTTTGCCCATTCGCTTTGGTTGTTGCCGCAGAATGCTCGTAGGTACTGTTCCAGGCTCTGGTTGGTGCGTTCGCTTTGTCCGTCCGTTTGTGGGTGGTATGCTGATGAGATGTTCTGTTTGATTCCGAGCGTTTTGCATAGTTCCGTGGTGAAGTTGGCGGCGAATCTGGGGTCTCTGTCGGAGATGATCTTGTGGGGAATGCCGTAGTGTGGGAATACCTGTCTTGCGTACAATTCTGCTACTCCAGGAGCGTCGATGGACTCGTTGCAGGGTAGGAATATAACTGCTTTGGAACAATCGTGGTCGGTAATCGTCAGTATTGAGTCATATCCGTCAGAGGTCGGTAGTTTGACTATGAAATCAACTGCGATCGTTTGAAACGGGAGGGTGTTTGGCTCGGCGGTGATCGGGAAGAGGGCAGGTTTGCTTGGATGAGTGTTTACCTTAGTCATTTGGCATGTTGCGCATCCTTTGACGTAGTTCGTTACGAATTCTTTCATACCTGGCCACCAGTAGTACTTGGCCGTCATTAGTAACGTTTTGGTAATTCCGGGGTGCCCTGCTGTTGAAGTGTCGTGGAGAAGGGAAATTACCCCCCTCTTTACGTCGTTGTTTCCCACAACAATGAGTGCGCCATTTTTGGTCCATAACCGTCCGTTCTTGGTAAGTGAATGACTGAGTCGCCATCGTTTGATGGTGGCTTGTTGTGTCTCCTGATCTCGTATGACCTTGTCGTCCAAGTATTTAGCGGATAATTCTGACCCGTCGGGTAGTGTCGCGGCTCTTGCTTTAAGAATCGGGATGCCGTGGTCCACTAATTCCATATCGTCTGACTCGTAGCCGGAGTCGCTGTTTTCGACAGTGTTTCTCTGTCTAGTCGTGTCGTAGTTTCGTGTCGGGGTGTCTGGAGGTACGAATAGGTGGTCCGGTAGTGCGATAAGCAACGGGTAGTCGTCTATGTCTGGTGCGAAGTCGGGTCGTCTAGATAGGGCGTCAGCGCGGTTGGTGGCTCCGGGCTTATACACTAGCTGGATGTTGAAATCTGCGAGTTCAGTGATGTATCCGTTGACTCGTGGACCCAGCTTGTGTGGTTCGCGATAGTACTGCAGGTTGGCGTGATTGGTGATGACTAGTACTGGTTCCGTCGTATTCCTTAGTAGGTGTCGCCAGGTTCGTAGGCCTCTTATGACCGCGAGTAGTTCTCGGTCATAAATCGGGTAGTTCTGTTCTGTTTTTGTGAACGTCTGGGAATGGAATCCAATGGGTCGGAGCAAGGGGTCTCCTCGTTTGTTTGTTTGTTCCTTATCGGCCTGGTATAGGATGGCTCCGGTTGCAAACTGGGACGCGTCTACGTATAGGATGAATTGTTGGTCTGGGTCCGGTGGTATCAGGACCGGTTCGGACGTGACTAGTCCGATTAGTCTTTTTACGGCCGTTTCGCACGCGGTGTCCCATGCGAATTCTTTTCCTTTTTGTAGTAGGTCCGTGAGCGGTTTGGCGATTCGGGCGAAGTTGGGAATCCATGGTCTGTGATATCCGAGGAGTCCGAGGGTACTTCTTACTTCTTTGACAGTTTTGAGATTGGTCGGCCATTCTTTAATGCCGGCGATTTTTGCGGGGTCGATCATTAGTTCTCCGCCTTCCACTCTGATTCCTAGGTAGTCAATGGCCTTTGAAAGAACTCGCACTTTGCCGGTTTCAGGAACAGATTGTGTTGTTCCAGAATCTCGAAGAAGTCGTGACAGATCTTGGTGTGAAGTTCTCGTTCTCCGGTCCCGGTCATGACAATGCAGTCGTCCATGTAGTGTCGGAATTTCCCAGGGTATTTCGCGTAGAGGGGTCGTAATACTTCGTTCCCCATGCGGGTGAAAGTGCCCGTGCGTTGCATAACCCGAAGGGCATTACCACCCACTCGAATAGTCCCTTGTTGTTTTGAACCCAGTTTTGTATTCGTCTCCTTGGCGATCCGGATGTTGTTGTACCCGGCTCTGATGTTGAATTTACTGAACAACGTTTTGCCTCTGAGTTCTTCCAAGATTGACTGTATGCGGGGGAGTGC